>NXFV01001374.1:0-97349 GCA_002803225.1 Gamarada debralockiae | reverse complement strand
GTCGAATCAGACGATATTGTGTGGTAAAATCATATATTCATAGATATCTCTAAGGAAGGAAATTGGAGGGTTGCCAGAACCAGAGATAAGGGTACACAACCGTTGTCATAGCAACTAGTGCATCTGGAACAATTGACTACCTGTGCTGCCAATTCTAGCAGCTTGACGAGCCGAAAACCCTCATAGTCCGTTGGTAAATCAACCAATGTAGGAGGGCGGGGAAATCGTATGGTCAGTATCGGCATCTTCTTCGGCGTCATTATAACTTCTATGACTCGGAGAAAACAGTCCTATGGCGTCATAAAATATGTCGCCTTCTGTCAGTAGGCGTGAACTGATTGCTTACTTTGGCGTCTTGCCAATGCGAATTCGAATTATCCGCCTAGACTTTTTTGATATGAGCGGGTATGTCGAGTACGAAGTATATGGCCCATTTGGTGTGGATGATGCACTCGTTGCCTCATCGAATTGAAAGTGCAGACGTCTACACACCATACAGAGCACGATGAGTGCGCATAAAATCAAATCCATTCACGGTCATACACAACAAGTTACGTGACGTCAGTAACATTCCGTTTGGAATAAATCGTTGCAAAAGGCAAGTCCCTTCTTTCCTTCAACCCTGACGCTTACGCCGCATAGTCTCTTACAACTCCGTAAGGGAAAAAGGTTCTCTATAATACTGTAAACTACCATATATCGATCTGTTCTATCAGCTCGAACATTCTCTATCATACAATCAGTTCTCCAGCCGGTGGTCGGGCCAAAGAAGGAGATTCACGATCTTGATGGCCGAGTCGCCATCGTTACAGGTGGCGCTCTCGGTATAGGGTGAGTGCATCGATCTCTTGCTAGATCGCTTTTTGTAGCTGAGGTAACGTTACTTGACTAGTTACGAGGTTGCACGGGCATTTGCGCAGAATAAGGCCCGCGTTATCATGGTCAATCGCAAGGAGGAGCAAGGTGCCGATGCCATCTCTAAAATCAAACAGGACGTTGGAGACCATGCGATGATTGAGTGGGTGCCTTGCCACTTAGGCTCACTCAAGAATGTGAGGGAGGTATTCACCGACCTGCCAAGCGAGAAGAACGCCTAGACCTAGTAAGGATGCCCTTGAGAGGAAAGAGGAATTATCGCTAGGGCTTTGCTGACCCGGATCTATAGTTCATACTCTGCGCTGGGATTAACGTAAACCAATACGAAACAGATGCAGATGATATCGACAGGCATTTTGGCGTGAACTGGCTCGGTCAGTTCTATGCGGTAAACCTGCTCTATTCGCTGCTCCGAAAGACATCCCAAATCCCGGAGACGCCTGCGCCCGGCCGAAGCTTCCGAAATGCATCGAACTGCGCCTTCGGTCGTGCATTTTGCATCCCTCGACCAGATCAATGACCCGAAAGTGGGCAATACTGAATTGTACGGCAGGGCAAAACTGGCTATCATTTTGGGTGTCAAATACGGCATATGTGAACGAGTCATTAAGAAGAATAATGACAACATTTACGCGCTCTCTGTGCATCCTGGTGCTGTAGGGATTGCCGATACCCCTCTAAATGAGGATGTACTTATGCTTGACAGGTAAAACACGGCAATGCAGCAGCAATGGAAAGATGCGTATCCAGGTCTTTTTGGTAAGATTATTACGGCCATCACGCTCGCTGGGGGTCGAAATGTTGAGCAGGGTTCATATAGTGCACTGTAAGTCCTTGTCTTTTTGCAGCTTATCAAGCACCAAGCAAAGTATTACACTGTTGGCTTCACTGACGAGATATTTGGACAGATACGCGGCAACTAGTCCGGAAGTTGAGGAGAAGGGTTGGAACGGTTATTACCTCAATGACCCTGTAACGTACCGGCCCGCTCGCGTTCCCGAGTTGTGCAGGAACTACAATTTGCCTCGTGATAAATTCCGCTCAGCTGATATTGATTTAGGGCAAGCCAGGGAACGCAGACCCAAGTTTAGGCGCCGCGCTGTGGGACCTGAGCGAACGTATTATCAAGGACAAGCTAGGGCCGGACACCTTAGTTCGTTGGGATAAAGATAACTAGATCGAAATTATCCAACAATCATGTTTCACGACATCCACATACTTTCGTACAGGCCCAAATAATCTGACCTTTTGCGTCTGAGCTTCTCAGATCTGTTTAGCCCTAATATAGTAAGAAGTAGTAAAACTTTGAAGTTCTATTGGTTAATTTCCCTTGTTTTGGTAGCACATTCGAGAGGTGCACAGATACAAAAGGTTAGATTATTGCGCGCTGTACGAAAGTAGTCTATGGGCTATATGGGTAATAAAATGTGATGTAATGACCGCTTGAAGCTCGTGTTGATTACTATTAAGGTTACGTCATGCGGTCAGCTAGACCTCTGAATACCTGAAACCCCAAATATTTTGCTCTTGTTGTTGCTATGCATTGCAAAAGAAAAGTTTTAAAAAAGGAAACAGCGCCGCAACGTAACTTCAAGAACGACGAGAATGCCTTTCCAAACCGCACCGCTCCATTTGACGAAGCGACTAGTTACGTCTCCAGGCTTTGTGGCCGCCTGTCAAAAATATTCAGCGAACCGACACTATAGTAACAAAAGTCCAAATAGACTTGGAGAATTTTTTTCTGCAGATGGAATTCGAAAGAAATGGTACGTTGCTTTATTTTGTTTTGTTTCACAGTTCATGTGCTGGGTGTCAAGCTTATCCACCTATGCAAAGGCAATTCGTTGCGGGCGCCGCTCTGGCTGTTGGAGGTGCGATATATATTATAGCTCCATCAAAAGAACATACGCTGGAGTTCAGTACACCGCAGAGCACGAACAGGAACGATTCCGCACATCTGGAAAGGAAGCAGCGCGGTCTGCATCCGAATACGGAGCCGGATCGCGAGAATCAGGACTCCCAGCAGACTACAGGCACAAGCACAGAGAAGAGCAATATGGTGCAGCAGTACCCCGATTCGAAAGGTTTTCAAAAGCGACGGCTATCGAGCGAGGCAGGTTTGAAGCAAGGCACTGTGGATAAGGCTCCGACAAAAGGTTATGAAGACGTGGAAGACAAAGTGAGCTTCTCCGCGTGCCAGAGCAAGTCAATGACTAACGAGATTTTCACCGTAGGCAGCTGCTTCAAAACCTCAAGGTTCTTGGGGTACGATATCGGGAAAGCAGGAGGGACTCTCGAATTCAGACACGAAGCATTCCATCGATATCACGAACAATCCAGACAAAGCACAGAAAGCTGAAGGGTCACCTGAGTCGTCGAAGTCGAAGGGCACAGTAGATTCCAAACGGCCTTTAGCCACTTAAAGTGCGTTATTTACGCCTGTATAAGGAGTTTTACCAGCTCCAAGACGCCAGACACAAAATGCCTGAGCTTTGAAAAAATATTGGATCCTGTTTGGGCTGGTTCCATCTCTTTGTGGTAGACTCCTTGTGCTAGCTATGTTGTTTCAGAAGTGGAGTAGTCAGTCAAACATGAGCACTAGAAATCATAAACACACCGTGTAAGCCAAATCCATTTCGAAAAACCCAGCACTTGAGCAAATCGTTGGTGGTGGATCAATTGCTTTTAAGTCAGCAAGTAAGTAGTGAATCGGTGATGCGAGCGGCAGCGAAGGTAAGCCAAGTCGTAGAGTGCTATGACTGCTTTATTGGTAGGCTCCACCGAGACACGCGCTGAGAATGGCTGTTGGAAGGGGCATATATGGTATGCAAGGGACGATACCATGACAGAACCGGTTCGAGGCACCCCAGAGATACCGACTTAAAAGGCTACATCACCCGTAAAACGTGGCACGGTTTGAATGCCACAAACGAAATGACCCGAATAAATAGCTGCGATCGCCCTAGTTTCCACGCTACAGCTGATAGGTGTCTCAAGCTGGTTCTGAGCAACCGAGAGTCCGGAGTGTTTGGTCCTTTACAAGGACGTAATGACAGTAAACCACCCACATCCCTGTGAGGCGAAAATTCCTATCATTTTAACCTGCGCTGCTAAATCACTAATATCTCAACACAAGTAATATTATTCTGTTTGTAACGCCTAAATAATATTAGTGGCCTTTTAAAATTCTAATCATAGATCTTTTCCTCGTAGGACTTGTGTAGAGGCGCGTTAGTAGCATATTAAGTATTATTTATCTTCGTCTTACTTATTACGTTAAGCTTTGACTACGCCTCAGCGATGTTCTCGAAGCTTAAATCTCTAGTAATGTTGAGAGACAGTAGCCCTTTTTTCCTGGGCTTATTTAATTTTATTCCAGATAGACAAGATAAAAGTAGTATGTAAAACAATCAGGGCGATTTGTCAACTTGTGGAATATGTCTATTGTATGGCTTTCACATATTATAGATTCCCATTACCGGCACAAACCCGACCAATCTCTCTTCTGGCATACTTGGACGGAACTTTGCTTCTTTACCTGCTAACTCTGCACCCTTGGCTCGATTCTGCACGTCGACAAAGGCGAATCCCTCTTCGCCCGTTTTCGCCACCTCCAGAAGCATATCAAAAACAGCCCAGGAGTAGGTGGGATCGATGTTCCACAACTGCGCCAGATAGCCAACTTTGATGACCTTAGAACTGACGAGTGCAAGCAAATTTGCAGTGTTGTAATGCAAGCTGTACTTTTGGGACTCAGACATGACACGTGTATACAACTCGCGCGCTTGATCGTAGTCAGAAAGCTTGCCTTCATGATGGTAATGGCTCTTCCTGGAAACAACATTATCGGCCACGGTATACGGGATCTCTGCAGTATCAGAACGAAACTTGTGCTTGAAAGAGTTCGGTACGTATTGTGGATTCCCACCATGGTTTGCGTCGTTGCGGGTCAGGCCGTCAAAATTCAGCGAACTGTAGGAACCAGCCATGAAGGGGCAGTTCACAGGGACTTGGTGAAGGTTGACTCCAATTCTGTGATATTGCGCATCGCGGTAGAAGAACATGCGGAATTGAAGTAGCGGATCGGGGCTATCTTCAATACCTGGAACCATGCTACCAGGAGAAAATGCAGCTTGTTCGACGTCGCGATGGAAGTTCTCAGGGTTTTTGTTAAGCACAAGCCTACCAAATTCGTGCATCTGCATCATGTCAGTAGAAGTCAATTGTTGGTTTAGGGCAACTGACCGGAAACTGTGCTCGTGGCCAGACTTTGGTAACGTCGAATGGGTCAAACCCCAAGATGTTTGCATCTGCTTGTTCTGCCTGCATAATCTGCACGTTAGCGGTCCACTCGACTTCATGGCCCTTCTCCATCGCTTCCCACAGTTCACGCTTTGAGTAATCAGGATCCTCTCCGCTGATTTTCATTGCCTCTGGAGCAGTAAACTGCTTCTGGCCATGCTTAGCCAAGAAGTGGTACTTGATATACACGAATTTTCCTTCCTTGTTAACCCATTTGAAAGTGTGGCAGCCATAGCCATGGTTGTTACACCATCCATTTGGTGTCCCGTGATCACTGAAGAACATCATACCAGCATGATTCGCTTCTGGTGTAAGGGCCAGGAGATCGAAAAGCGAATCATAATCCAAGAGAAAATTCTTAGGATTTCGAGATTGAGACCGTATCACATCAGGACCCTGGATGGGGTCTCTACAAAAGAATACAGGCTATTGTTGAATAAGCTAGAAGTATCTGGAAACGTGTGAAAGACGGCTACATACGAAATTGAGCCCCACAATATCGTAGTTTCCCTCTCCTGTATAGAACTTAATGGCAAAACCACGAGGATTACGAGCAAGGTCAGGAAACTCTCGTCCGAGGGTAACGGTGGAAAACCGCATAAAAATTGGCGTTTTGGTGTTCTTCCCATTGAGAAAGTTGGCCTGTGCTTCGTCAACGAAATTTCTATGCGGAATAGGCTAAGAAGTATGTACCTTGGTTAAGTCAGATACATCAGCCGTGGTTTCAAAGTAGCCAAAAGCTCCACTCCCGCAGGGATGTACCATTCCTGGTATCGTTAGATGTACTCTTTGGATGGCAGAGTTGGAGATCACTGCTCACGCTCTAAATTCTTGCTACGATTGAAGTGCTGCTGTTTCTGGAACAGAAACGTATCGCTGGCCAATGGCAGTCCCCCGACCGTCTTGCTGTGCGCAGGATCAGGGAATGGAATTCCTTCGTTGTTCGTGAAGTAAGGACCGTCATCTTCGCGCTTACCGCCGCTCTGCACACCTGAGACCTTGGCGATTATCTTGGCGGGTCCATCGTTCGCGTTGTTGAATAGAGACGTGCGCTGCAATGGACGAGGATCGCCACCTGCTGCACCGATCGTTGACTGTATAGCTTGGAGGGGATGTACGTCGGCCATTGAATCCATGGTTCCGTGTTAAGTACGTCGTACGACTGACTTCATGAGTAATTGGATACCCTCGAGGCACAGCCCGACAATATATAATGCAGAAAGGTCTAACACGAATTGCGTGACATCTACTTACGCATGTCCGTGGTTCCCAGTTGCAGTACTACACACTACGCTAGCTAATCCTACCTTGGTGATCCAACCTTTTTTAATTAAAAGAATCCAAAAGATTGCCAACTTCAATAATGAATATGCGTATGTAGAATGATTTAGAGACGACAGCCGTGTGGCAACCAATCAGGTGCTCCCATCGGACAGCGCTAGTCAGGAGGTTTCTCTCCGCTCTCTGAGCAGTGAGATAATTCTTCCAGCGCAGAAGCGATGAAGTCAGTTATGTGTCGAAACTATGAAGCGATCGCTGACAAGCTAAAGGTATTCAACGGTGTCATTGTGGGGCTAGTGATTTCCCACACCTAAACTCGATTTGATACCTTGGAATGACCACCCTAAGCCCGACGAAAGGGAGGGGAGGGGCTCCCCCGACCCGAAGGGGCTCGTGGGGATCACCCCCCTTGGGGAGATAGGCGTCGGGCTCGACAGTTTCGTAGTTGTGGTTCAGGAATAAAGCTGTGAAGTTGAAGAAGGGTTTTGGTGATGAGAAAGTAATGAGAAAGTAGGGAGGAGGTGGGGTCGGGGAATCATTAGCCCTTCTGGTGAATGTCAACTTCGATCTAGTTCGCACGCCCACGGATAACGCTGTTACCGATAAAGAGTGCTCACCTGCTCAACGCAGCGCTTAGTGCTCTTCGAATCTTGTTGGAAGCTTTATACGGGGCATACCCACACCGACCTTCCAGTGCTTCACAATCTCTGGCATGACATGACTGGCGGCCTACAAGTCCTCACAAAGACGGACAATGGATCAAAGCACCACCAATTCCTGACACATTCGTCGTGAATATGGGATGTTATCTTATGCGACTTACCAATGACCGTTTCAAGTCCACTGTTCATAGAGTGTACAGCAGGTCGACTGTCAAACCGCTATACCATACCCTTTTTCTTCGCCTTCAGTTTAAATGAGACTTGCGGCGTTGTCCCAAGCTGCATCAGTGCAGAAAACCCTGCAAGATATGAACCTATATCATGCGGCGGGGTCAGTACAGAGAACGCTGGCTTGTCTCCCACAAATAAGTATGCATCCTTCGGTTAATATATCGGATTCGATTGCGGTTCAGCAAATCGAGAAATCTAACACCTCTTGAATCTTTTACTTCGCGGTGTGAATTAAGGATAGGACAAAAAATTATCAAAATAGCTACTCTGGATGGTTCCACTTTAATATATCTTGTAACGGCCGCGACACGTCAGCGGTTAATATATAATGGTTCGCTATTAGTCATAGATTATAATGTCAGACGGCGACAGTCGTAGCCGAGAAGTCTAAATTGATTGCTTCTGTGCACGCATAGGCTCACCTCCGTGGCTCACTTTGCTCAGCCTGACTCGGTCGGCTCACCCGCAGCTCAGGCTATAGCAGCAATAGCTCAGTCCAAGACGACAATGGAAAATTCTCATGTAACGAACCCGATATCGAACAAGCTGGTATGGTATAGGTGAGATTAATAGGTTGGAGAACGCGGATGCGGAGCTAGGTGTTAACGCTTTGCCGTGGGAGATGTACTTCGAGAGAAAACGGTGGAGAGGACCACCAAGCTTAGTGAACAGATAGCAATCTTTAAACCAATCTGACTTATCTCTGCCTTTATAAAGCGTATGAAAATTCAAGTTGCACATTCACAAAGAATCAATTACTGGCGAATAATGATAACGATAAGCGCTACAAACAATCGTGTATTATTGGACGAGGTTGTTTTCTCTACACTTGAGATATTTTATTTTGTCGATGGATTTGGGCTGGTAGTTTCATCTGGAAACTTGCGCAGCAAATCGGCGAGATGGTCAAGAGGAGCGGCCATCAAGCCCGCAACGGTCTCGAACGGGGGCTTACTTGGAGCTGTTGGATGACTACGAGTCGGAACAAATGCCTTTGTTCGACCAAAAGACTTTGCTAATTCCTCCCCTTCTTGGCTGCTAAGAGCGGCCTCAAGAGCCGGCAAATCTTCTGTTTCCTCCTCCTTGATATGCTGGGCCAGATCGTCCATAAGAGACTTCAAGCTCGGGATGAAATCTGCTGTGCCGGATTTCAAGTTTTGGAACACCTTGAGTTTTTCTTTGACCTGGTCGTTATTTTAGAATTTAACTCCAAAAATAAGGTTTAGGTCATGGTAGATTACAAGGACTTACAGTTTGGTGTTCCTGTCGATCTTTTTCGGCCATTTTATGGCCGCGATCACCCAAATTCTTCTCGAAAGCAGGATATACCACTAACTCCTCCGCGATCGAGTGTCGTGCAAGCTCCCATGTAAACTGATTTTGCCAACGGGTTGCCGTATCGTTATCAGGCGCGTTGAGGATATTGTTGTAGTACTCCTCGATTTCTCGATGGTCCTTTTTAATTGCGCTGGTAATCGCTGCCATCATGTACGAGGTAGTGGAGAGAAAGCTGCTAAATTGCTTCGGAGGATATTGGATTCTGCTGACTTGAATGCCAAATGGAACGGATCTTAATTTGTACATAGAGCAATTTTTGTGAGGTTGGGACAGGGAAGTTGTCAACGACAAAGGAATATGGGTAGAGTTTGAGAGTAGGGGACTTGCTATGATAAGTGTTGAGAGTTACACCAAAGCATCAGGACAGTGACGTAGGTTAACACATCTCGTACCGCGCCTGTCGTGACGTATAGAGTGATTCATGCTGTAGCTTCATATAAAGTCGTACACGCACAATATACCTACTTTAACGTTTACGTCAAAGACGTTCTGAGCCCTGACTGGTGACATATCATTCGAACTAATACCTTTCCGATAGTATTGAGTGATCCTAGTGTGTCGTGGAATGTGAATCCGGTATCCGCCCGGAGATGACTCCGTGTGCTAAAAATTCTATCTATCCCTGTGGACCTGGAGATTGATCCAGTGTGCGGTGGGCGATAGTGAGGCTTGCATCCCTGCTGCCTGGGGCTCGCTTACAGTTGTACCGTAGATGTTTTTCGCAACGTCATCAAAAACTGAGAAGCTAGCACGGACGCAAAGCTCCACACAAATCATATTTTGACAAACTCATTTATCTCTTGTTCGAGGATTGCCGAAGGCTTATAGATCGTACGAGGATCATTGCTCAACCTTCTGAGGCTATCTAGCATGTAAAGAGATAACATGAGATGCTGGCAGGAAGGTGCATCTGGGCATACTTACGAATCGAAGGTGACCAATCATTAGAATGGCAACAGGTCAATGTATGGAGCATTTTGTCCGGACGAAAGCCATCCTAGAGGAAAGGAATTTGCGTGAAGCACTTCTTTTAAGTATGCCGCAGAATTGTGTCATGCTGACAATTGACGACAGTTACTGATTTTGCACTCAATCAGCGGGGCTTCCAATCAATTGATGCGGCGGGCAACTCGAGACTGGTTGGTCCATCACTCAACTCCATCACGAGTGGGCTACCAGAAGGGGGCTCGCCAGATAGAAATGTCATGGATGATATTTCTCCGCTCCCTCCGAGAGGAACGCGAAGCCGCAGCGTCATCTTTTGTGAACCAAAACCTGGGCTACTTGGAGGCGAGAAATACCTTGGGTGTTGGAAAACTTATTCTAGCCGCTTATTGAATGATCTTGGATAACTTTATTGGATGACCTCGCTTGATAACCACCCTCGCTGCCGGACGACGCCCCTCGCTTGTTAGATTACCTTTCCCGCTTTGTTGGATGAAAACCTTGCTTTTTTTTTCCCCCTCTCCCCTTCCTTTTTGCGGGGAAATGACCTTTGGAGGATGTCCTGCTTCTTTGGATCATCTCTCTCGAAATATGTGCAATGGCCATAGTTCCACGTCAGATCGTGTAAAGCCGAGGAAGTGAGATAGTCCAGTCCCCAGAGGGAAAACGGAGTGAATGGGACTGATGAAGAACGGACATTTGAAGTCAAAAATGTAGTGGTTGAAGGGCGTTGGAGTGTTTCGGGTGTCAGGACTTTGACGAGAGCTCATTTATAGTATAGATACGTTGTGCAGGTGACAATAGCTAGTGTACCAAAGAGATAACAGACCCCTAATGTCATCAAGCCCATTCTTATTCAACTATACGTTACGCTTCCATTCAGTAAAGGTAAGATGTGCTGAACAACCAGAAGAACACATCAGCTCGAACATCTTAATTTTCTCAAAGCTTTGATCAGTAGCAACTTTGACAGGCCACTTTTCTACGATGATGTTCTCTTCTTACTCAGTGGCCCGAACAAGTTGCGAGCTCTACTTGGCGCGAACCAAATTAAAGCTCCGGTCACGAAAGGCACAACAAATGCCGCAGTTAGACCGACTATATTTAACGTTAGCGTATGTGTACAAACTAGAACATGACACTGGGGAAATTAAGCGTACATATCAGGCCCGTCACCCAAGGTAATCTGAATTCGACTCCACCATCAACATTACGCGGAAACTGGTCCACGTTAAGAGCGAAGAAAGATGTCAAAAAAGAGAGCGGCATCTAAGAAGCAAACTTTAGTAATATACTACAGTAACCATGAGACGGCTTACAAAAACAATTGTCACGATAGTAAATGTCAGAATTATCTGGTCAAAGGGTTAGAAAGTAAGTCTTAGTGAAGCAAACGCAAAGGATACAGATTAAAAACATGCCTTTGACTGTGTCTCATTGTCTTGATTTATTGATCGAGTTGTACGAGCCTTCCAGACATTGATCTCTTTCTGTTTGAGATCCAACAAAGTTTTGAGCTGGGAAATTAATACATGACTGGCTCGTCGACAAGGGCTTACTTACACCATCGCAAACCTCATCAGCCCGCTCAAGCATCGCCTTAACGGATCTTAAGCTATTTTGAATCGTGGAGAGTATCGTTTCTGCATTCCTCACATGATTATCTCTACACTCCACTATGGAAGTCTCTAACATCGGTGGAGCAGCCGGCATAGAACCGCCGTTGAACTTTTTTAACGCTTCATTGTCTTTAGACCTGGTCGCCACTGGCTTGAATCCTTTGTCAATGATCCTCTCCTGTTGCTCCAAGATACGCTTGATGATGTTAAGTTCCTCTTTGGCGCCCATAATCTCGCGAAGAAGTTCCGTTTCTTCAATGATTGAAAAGAAAGCTGGATCGAAATCTTTCGATAGAATAAAGCTACACTTATCCCTGTATTTGAGGCGAAGTTCTTGCTCCATTCCAAAATGCTTGCCGACTTTGCGGAGATTGCGATATTCCTCTCTCGCAGCGTACATTAATACCTTTTCCGTAAACCGGTCAAAGAATTCGACTTGTTGTTTCATCTAGAAGGGTGTCAGATTCTACGGGATTCAAATAGGATGATGCAAACGAACTGCATAACTTATAGTCTCGTCATAGATATCTAGGATGGCAATATTCTCCGGTGCTCTACAACGGTCTAAGAAACCAGCACACTCATCTATAATCAGGCTAGCCAGATCACCGATATTGTTGACTTCGGATCCCTTTAGCTTTTCCTCAATTCTTTCGAAGATACCATTGGGAGAAGGCTCACTAGCTTGTGGAAAGCTCGTGATTATGGAGTCTAACAGCATCCGTCAGAAATAAAATATTTTGAGCCTGGAAAGCTTACCTTCGTCGATTATCCAAAGCCAGAGCTGATCCACAATGACGATCGGATGTTCTTCGGCAGTCTTGTTCTGCTTCTCCCATCTTTGAAGTAACTCTTTGAAGGCCTCACTATTTCTAGTCTCCGGGTGTTCGTTTTCAGACGTCACATTTCTAAGAGACTTACTTGTCATTGTTCCAGTTTCCCTGCCCTCAGCTAGCGATGGACTTGGCTGGGACCTCCTCTTGGGCATTTTCTTATCGAAGTGCTTGTAAACAACTTGATCCATACCAAGGTAGTCGATCATATCGTCCAGCTTGCTAATAGAGTAGAACTGGTCCAGTGATCGCCGCATATGTAGTGGAGGTTCCTTGTTGAGATATCCGCCAATAAGATATTGTTCTGGGGGGTCTTTTATGCACTTGGTGATGAATTCACCAAAGAGACCTTCTTCTGGCTTTGGTCCTGGTTTGGAAGCCAGGCTCGGCTCGTCTTCCAAATCTGACTCTTGCAAATTCGTCGAAGTGAATATTATCTCGCTTGGTTTCTGTTTGAAAATGGCCTGTCTGTCGTATGATTTTGTTGACTGATCCATCCATTTCCTCATTTCTGCTTGAGAGGTGCTTTTCTCATAGTGCAAGTAGGGCATCTTTATCCAAGCCAATAAGCATTCTGCCCCACAATAAAAGGAGATAGTTAGAGTAGAAGTAATGATAAATCCACCCACAAAGAGTTTTAGGGCCACCTTCTGTTCTACCTCCTGTTCCACCTCAAAAGTCTGCGTATTACTTAGTGATATGAAACTTTGTATCAATATTGGTTACTTACCTGAAGTGCCATTTGCTGTTTCTTCGCTGTGAATTTTAAGCCCACAGTCTTACAATCTGGTTGCATATATAAATTTGACGTGTTCAACCTTTGCTGCTCTCCGGACAACGATCGTAGCGATCTTAAAGCCTCCGCGGCGTCTTTCTGGAGCCAATTTTTGAATATTATAGTAAAGAGTTTCTGAAGCACAAAATGAGGGCAGTCCATATTCGCATTGAAGCAGGTCACATACCTCGACCCATGCCATCTTTTGTCAAACAATACGCTGTCAGAACCAAATCCGTCGATGGTGAATTCGGGATTGACTTGACTTACATTATTTGCTGGTAGATGATACCAGGTGAATGAAGCTGACTGTGCCTCCATCTCGTTCACCCTCTGGTATTCCGTGAAAGCATTCTCGATGATATCCTTGCTAGAATACTCGTCATATAGAGCATCAAACACCGAAGTTTTTGATCGATAGCGACCCAGAGGGCCGCCAGCGCATCGACTAAAGTGAGTTATCGACAGGGTGGATTTGCGGCAGGCGTCTTCACAATTAGAGTCAAGAACTTCCTGATCCCATCTCCTCTCCATGTTCGAGCTGTGACTGGGTCCATCCATGTATATCTTGTCGAGTGGGTGCTCATTTCCTATCTTTTTCATATCCCAAAACTCTCGAGTAGCTCCATTCCTTCGTAGGAATCTAGCAATGTCATCCTTCGATTCGCTTTCCGCAATAGAAAGGGCTGTATTTTGCTCAACATCCTTCAGATCAATGTCGGCACCTCTCGATAGCAGTGTCTCTATGACCCGAATTGAGTTCCCGTTACATCGTACTGCCTTGTGTAGAGCGCTCTCGCCTTCGATGTCTTGGAGATTGGGATCGGCCCCCAGATCAAGCATCATTTGAACGCCCCTGATTTTTCCCATGCGTACTGCCTTCCATAACTGCCGAGTGGGAGCAAAGTCGAGGAAACCTTTGATCGCATCTGTAATAATGCGGTAGCTCCGATCATTTTCACTAGAGAATTTACTCATACTCGTATGATTCGTCATAAGTGGTATTTTGGGGTAACCAGGGAGCGTACTAGAATCCTGGTCAAGGAAGGACTATTATACTTTTAGTATCCATATAGCGGAAAGGACGTTGGGTTAGTTACGCTTACACTCCCCTTTGATAATCTTGGGTGTTTTTCGTAGAAGCATGCCAGTCGATATTGCTCCTCACGAGCCGTACTGAGGAAGTCCGAATTGAAGTGGTCTGAAGACTTGCTGGAATTTGCATTTGATGTGTTTACTTTTTCAAACTGCTCTTGCATCATGATGCGCGATTCGTAAGCCTTACTATCAGAACCATCTAGGTCAACACCAACTTCTGCCCAACGCTCTCGAATCGACTTCGTGATCTTGAATGGCGTGGCGAGAAAAATTACTCCGACGGTAGCATTCAAAATTTCGCTTCGCGTATCCTTTTTCTTTTGCCACCCAAGGTCATTCTTTCTCGGGACGTAAGGAACAAACTTCTCTTGCTCCGCCAGCACCAAAGCGGTCTGTATCACAACGCCGCCGAAACTGTGGCCAACGAAGATTATTGGCCTAGGAGGAAATCGTAAGGAGTCTTCTCGGTCCTCAGCCAGCGCGTTCAGTAGCCGGTTTGCTGCATCATTGCGGATCCGAAAGGTAGTCGATCGCCGTTTCCAGTCATAGTTGAAACTCATGACGCGAGCATGGGGAAACGAGTTCGGAAGCATCTCTGGGTCCGTAAGCCAATTCACTTTCCGGTGTTTTCTCCTTCTTCGGGCTTTCTTGGGTTTTTGAATAGAGACATCTTGTTCTTGCTGCTCTCCATTCTGTGACGTTCGATGTCGCAATCCAGTTTTCTCCAGCGTGTCGCTCAGGGGCGATAAAGCATCTCGGACAAAACTCGAAATGCCTGGCTGTCGATGCGATGAGTATTTGTCCGGGGCTCCATCACTAACTTGGCTTGGCCATGTCCAAGTATGCTCTGCTGACTCAAGTAGCCCATGTACGGCGACGATATCGAAATCCGGCTCACCGGGATAGCCGTTCTTGCGGGGATCATAGAGTGTTTTAAGACCTAAGTTCTCATGAGAAGACTATGAAGGTCAACAAAGTTACAGTTGTTAAGAAAAAGCAGTTGGTCAATACCTCTCCACTAGAATCTGAAGCTGGCCGCCATTCTTTGGATTCGATAACATGTGCTCGATTTACTGGCAACAATGGCACGTTTTTGGCCGCAGTTCGTCTTGCCGATGTTGGAAATGATTGAATATATGCCATGAGAAGGTGAATGCGAGCACAGGAGACGTTAGGTTTCTGAACCTTTTGACTTACAAAGCGGCAATTTTGTTCCATCATGCCGGACATGATTGCATATATATGGCCGCACAATTCTAATTCCCGAGGGCCGTCACTCCCTTGCGCAAATCTGCCGCGTGTGCAGCTCAATTGTGTAGCTGTCTGAATCCACTGTACTGCATCTTGCCAACAAAGTCGTAATGCACCGTCAATATTACCGCCAAGAATGTTGCAGGTCCAATCATTGTAAAATAATCAGTCGGCAACACAAGTGACCGAGTCCGTGGCTTTAAGTGGGGTTCGACTGGTGGCTTTCAGCTGTCCATACATCAAACAAGAGCAGAGCCTCGACGCAACGAAAGAGGAGCTCCCTCCCTTGCTAGCTGCCATGGCGAATAAGGTGTCAGAAACCCTGCACGTTGATTGGAGATAGATCTTCCTATTCCTTGTCTACCCCAAAGTATTATTACACCGCCTTCGCTCGCAAAGATTTATTTTGTAAAGGCAAAATGATTTGGTTGGTGGCAGAATTAAGGCGGTGTAATAATACTTTGGGCATGTACCTCCGTAAATGCACGAAGGATCTGAAATAATTCGCCAATTCAGAAAGCATCGTAGATATTATGCGGGAAGATACTATTGATCAATTAAATCGGCGGGAATGCGTCAGATGATCTGTCAGCGACATCTGCATCCACACCACCCGAGTGCTTTTTCAACGACCTCTGCTTGCCGTTTTCAAATGTCTTCCCTCTGACACATCAATAGCCACGAATGCACTATTGGCAAATGTTGCTGCACCCCCGGACGTCCCCGACGCCTGATGAAGAACTAATAGACGAGCTGGAAAGATCCGAGCCGAGGAAGTCCTCCTTCGGAAGGGAATCGCTCGAAGTCTTTGAAATCAATCGTACTTTGTCGAATCAAAGTCTGCAGACGTGTCTGACGTGACGATTGAGGTGCTTCTGCCTTTCATTGCATGGAAGATCATGATGAGATGCAGGCCGTAGGCTGAACAACCCCCAATAGCCAACAGCCAACCAGTATGAATTCTATGTTGTCCCGGTGGTATTCTTTCGCAGGGCTGAGGATTTTGGAAGTGAAGAGGTGAAAGCCAAATGCGGCTCGCTCGCGATTTAAATTTGTGACCCATCATTGAGTCTCACCACGAACGTCAGATTGGACTTATTTCTAAGTCTTCAAGACTAAAATTGCTTCCATGGAATTATAACATATGCGAAATACCCGCCCGGAATACTCCAAAGGAATAGTTCCAGGACTCTGGAGCCCGAGAGTAGTTGCCACGTGACCTTACAACCGACATATCTCCAACTTTTAGCACATATTTTACAATTGCAGTAGAGGTAATGCAATTCCTAGTTGGCTAAACTCAGGTTTGTGAAGACGTAAGATATTTATAAGGAGTATCTGATATATAATTGAAAGCTCACAGTGCGGGTCTCATTTCAACAGACATTCAAACCATTACAGAGCAGAGAATGGTAGCATTTTATCGTCTTTGCCACTTCAGCCAAGCCTAATACGATGCATCGATCCAACTATCATAATCATCCTGCCAAAGCAGAGTCTTGCTAACAGCTGAGGCAGCACGGTTGTTTCTGAAATCAACTATGGAATTCACAATACTCTATTGTCTTAATAGAACGAGTGTTTCTCGAGAGTAAAAGCACTAGTCATTGCGCCTGACCATCAGAAATATTAAAAGTATTAAAAGTGTGAATTTCCTACTATAATCGTATCACTGTCCCTTTCTTAATCCTCTACAGCGGGTAGCTCTCCTGTATCCCCTTTTACTAGAAGGTCTCCTGCCTCTTCTAGCTGCAGTTCTGGCTGAGGGAAATCAAGGGTAGGTAGGTGCGGGGTCAGGTGACGGGTCAGATGTGGGATTACGACTTCCTAACTGCTGCGTTAGTCAAAGCTCAAATAATGAATGCTACTGCAAGCTTCAAATGCGCTCTCTCATGAAAAGTTGGTCCCACTTTTAGCCGCGTAGCTTTGCCCCTTTTAGCAAGGCGTAGTTGCAGGGGCAATGCTTTAATGTACCTATAGTCAACCTCGGCGCTCGTCATCGCTGCACCACGTCCGCAATTCCCATGCCAACTATTCGCATCGTAGTTATTACTAGCGTCACCTTCGTAAGGTCAAATAACAACTGAATTGCATTATGATATCAATGTGTTTGAGTTCACCTGCTAAAGCCTCTCCCCGTCAACGGCATATCTTGGAAGACGTTTGGTGTGGTTTCTCTTCTCTCAATGGCCGTGGGTTTCGATTGGGGAGAGGGAGGCAAAGCTGGGGTCTGATGGTGGTAGAAGTATGAATAGGAATAATGTTTTCCAACAAAATAGTCAAGAGCCTCTCGTGAAACATAGGAGGAATCTTTTCGAGGCATGGCTTTATTCTCTTCCTCCCGGCTGTTTCTCACCATTCCAACGCATCGTCTTTAACTTTCAAAAGCAGAATAAGTCGTAGATACAACCGATTAGCGACAGTTTCCTCCAATAAATGCCTCAAGGTCCGTCCATGAAGCTCCGGAAAAACAGTCTCGAGGGCGCGATTCATTTCGGATACGCATGCAGTCTCCAATTCATGATAGAGAAGGTTGAGGAGGGCAATAAGGGCTTCGCGTAAAGCCAGGAGAGAAGGTAGAGACATTGTGAATGGTTTAGTTTGTTCTTGTTTTGAGACAGTGAGGTTCTTCAGGGGCAGCAAGAATCTCAAAGTTGACGTCTGTAGCTCACAGTCGAGAGAAAGGCCGGTTTGGATTCGGGATTTTTGTTGTAAGATGAGGAGATGGGGTCCACTTTGCAGACAAATCTTCTAAGTCATCTGTGAGCCGCACATTGTCGCGAATTGTTGTTGCATAGTCAACGAATGGCATTCACTCAATTCGGCAAGGCGAGCTCGTTCACTTGAGATGTTTCGCAGGAAGAAGAAGTCATATCCTTGTCGACGGCATTTGCATTTTGTCCACCTTTATCGTATTCTCAGTGCCAAGTTCGATCAAAGGGGAAGGGGCGGCGACTGAAGCGGGTTGGCGCCGTAGGTGTAGCAATCTCCCACAGTATCCTCGTGGTTTCAGCATCATCATGCTCTCGCTGGATCCCTCTCTCATACATCGACAACACCTCCTCCCCTCCGCCCGCACCCTCCCCCCCAAAAAAAGAGAGAGCAAGGGAGGAGAGGAGAGAGGGACACAGAGAGATTTATGAATAACTTCGGTCAGCCTTCAACAAACTGCTTATTCACTCACTAGCTCAAGCCCAAGCAAGAATAATGATAGATAGTTCCCATAAATCATCAGATGAAAGAAGCCATCAGAGGAAGCTCTTTATTCGAAACAAACTACATCAAAATAGTAACCTTTGATATACGAGAATTTGAATAAATAGTGGCAGAAGGTGTTAATTTTCCCAAACCAGAACTTCAAACTTCAGGAAGGAGTGATACAGCACACCTCCAAACTCCCCCAACATTCCAATCACATTGCAAAAGACAGTAAGACAGTCCATTTAGCCATCATCGTCCGCCCTCGTCCTTCCACCTTTCCTAACATCTAGCCAATCCCTATCTCAAGCCCTCTTAATATACCCCAGATCCCCATGCTTCTTCCATAGATGCTCCGTCACCTTATCCGCGCGAGTGTACCCCGCGCCTTGGCCCCTTTGACATCCGAAAACCGGGCAAATGAACACACCATAGGTTGCTCCATGTATGGTTCTTTCGTGACGGCTGCGGTCCCCGTCACGCTTGAAAGCTCGGCTGCAATGGCCGTACTGGAAGCGAGCATCTTGACCTTGAACTGAAGAGGTGCTGGGATTGGCGATGGAAGCTGTTGCGAGGCTTGAAGAGGCAATGGCTTGATTTTGAGTCCAGTGGCTCTGGTTAGATGCGAATGAAGCTGGTTGGGAGGATATGTCACCAAGATCATCGAACATCCCAACATGGTTAAAGTCAAGTGGAACATCGATGTTAGTCTCGAGTAGCGAGTCCATGGAACCATCCGCCGGTGGCGTCGCATGCCCCAAATGAATGGCTGCGGGTTGGAAAGAGTGGTCGTCAACCCAAGTCCCTTCAGTGGCATGGCTATGAAGATCCCATTCCCAGGAGTTGCTCACATCAACTGAGGGCGGTGTGACCTCAGGCTGCCAATTACTGATGCTGGCCGGAGGACGCCAAAGTGGCATTGGAGACGCATGGTAGCCGTTGTTAAGGTATTCTGTCAAAGACCAACGCTTCGTTGAATGCTTGCAGTGGCTACAGGTTGAACTAAGTCCGGCGAGGAGGTTCGAGTCCGCCACTGGCCGACGTTGTCTGAAAGTCATTAAGTGTTGGCAATGCAAAGATTTGACCAGAGTAGTCCGTCATTCCATTGGCCAATGATGTATCCATCGACACCAGGAACTAGTCCGTCTTGAGGGTCGACATGGCCGATGAGTCGTCCACTTTTGGTACTGATGGGAAGACAAGCCGCGTTATAGTGCCCACTAGCACTTGGAGTACCGAGCGGTGACTCGCCAAATTCTGAGTGGAAACTATGGAAGTCAGCGTGAGTCAAAAAATAAAAATAAAAATAAAAAAAATAAATAAAAAACCTCACTCCATGATGGCTAATGTTCGCTGAACAGAGGAATAACCATCAGCTTTATGGCAGTTCTCTCCCCCTCAGGGCGCCGAGGACTGCCTTTTCCTAGACCAAAATGTCTCGCCTGCTCCCCTTTCTGCGATGTTTTTGCCTTTCATAGGCTCTGTGGTGGGCTGAGCCTGGAAAGCGAACCAAGCTCAACGGCCAGCCCGTTGCCTTGCAGCCTTTCCCCGCGGCCTTACCTCCAGGAGGGCTTCCTCCAACAGACAATTGGAGCACTTACCAGCGAGAATAGTGTTCAAGAAGAAATAGCATCACAAGAGACAATATGTATGAAGTCATTATCTCCCTTTTCAAAACTAATACACAGCCTAGTTTCCCGGCGCCAAACCAAGTAAAAATGCCTCGCAAAGTCTCAATTGACCAACGCCATCCTCAAGACGCCGTGCATCAATCTCCCCTCTTTGCAAACAAAGGCTCTGAAGATAGAAGACAGAAAAGTCATTATCATCATGCAGTCGCGCCTATGCAATGAAGTTCTAGAAGGCTCCACCATAACAACATATCAACATCCGTTCTCTTATTCATACAACACTCGAGCATCATGAAAATGCAAGTTTGACTTATCGCCAACCACTCTTGCCCATGAACCCAGCAACGCTCTCTCTTGACTTAGGCGTACTACCAATGGTACCAGAAAGTCGGGTAGAATGCGAACCTATTCCACTGGATTGTCTCGCCTCTCCAATGCCGATGGTTGTGCGTCGGCTAGTGCTTTTCATCACTGGCGCAGTGCGAGGGCTTAGGACACTGGCATGAAACGCGCCTTCCTTCTGGCTAGTGACCATTCGTCTGGCATGGCTAGCCGTGAACATGTTTTCATTTGGCGGAGAACTAGCCATCGTTGCAGCAGTTGGGCTTCGACGCCGCTGTATGCGAGCGGAATCCGACATGGAGTGGATGTGCGACGCTCGAGAAATAGATCCTGCACGCTTCAAAGCCATTCCGATCCTTGCACTATCCGAGCGATCGACTTGCCAGTTCTCGCCTTCCGAGGAAGAGTTGTTACCGCTATCGTTAGGAGAGCTGTCTACTGCTGCCATTATATGCAGGGAGGATCGGTTCGCGACGTTTCCTGCGTTCATGGTGCGGAGTGGCGATGGGTCGCTGTCAGAGGAGTTGAGTTCTGCAAGCTTGGGTGGTGGTGGGGAACCGTCAGACTTCTTCGAGA
Organism: Gamarada debralockiae; assembly: GCA_002803225.1. NCBI lineage: Eukaryota > Fungi > Ascomycota > Leotiomycetes > Helotiales > Hyphodiscaceae > Gamarada > Gamarada debralockiae. The sequence continues at coordinate 76,391 of NXFV01001374.1, read as the reverse complement.
GGAAACCCGCTTGGAAGCGATTCGCCTTGGGTTTGAGCTCGATTGAGGGTTCAGGGGCTACTGGGATAGGAGAAGATCCGAGGGAGTCATTCGAGACATCTCCAGCAAGGTATGATGGTAGGGTAGGTAGAACAACACTGTTCTCAGATAATGAAACCTCTGGTGTGGATTGCATCTTCTGAGGGGTCTTCTCAAAATCTGCCAACGCTCCAGACTCAGTATCGTCGCGCCATCTGACACTTCGCTTCGATGGAGATTTCTTCTTCGGGGTGAACGAAATACTCTTTTTTCCCATCACAGCCTTCCTGCGTCTGGGCGAGGGCCTCACGGGCGAAGAATAGATTTGTGGTGTAACAGCTGCCAGTGCTGGCATAACTGGAACAGGTTTTGATTGGCCATCTAGGAACGCTGCTGGCTTCTTGCGCTTTGGTGTTCCTCGCTTCGTAGGAGGGAAAGCCTCAATAACGGTCAACGATCCATCAGGCTTGACAACCTGAGATGCTGCAGTGAAACATGTCTGCAATAGCCGCCCGAGAACTGTCTTCGCGTGTTGAATGGCGTCGTGTTCACTCATGCTGAGAATGTCATTGAGCGAGGAAATGATGTCGAATTGGGCAGAGAGCAGCACTTGCATAACGCCGGCATCGCCAACCTTCTCCTGCTCGAGGACTTCCAGCAAAGCATCCCGTCCAGCATTCGCTTTCAAGAGCTCGGCCTCACGAGTCAAGCTCGCCACATCCAAGCCATCAGAGTTTCCATCGACCTCTGTTAGTTGGCGGACGCTGTTTTGCAACGCTGAATCGATTGCGCGCTCCCAGTTGCTCTTGTCCAGCCTTTGATGGTAATGTTGTCGACTGTTTTCAAGCTCTAATAAGATACCTTGAGCGGTCTTTCTCATTGCTGCAAGGCTAGGAGGCATTTCTCCATCTTCTCGGGAGTCGCAGATACCGTCAAATGCTGCAACCCAAGCCGACAGGATTCCGATTCGTCGCTCAATTTGCCTCAGTTTCTTCATGTTGCTGGCTTTCTCTTGTCGCTCAGGCGCTGAGTTATCAAATGCTGCTCGAATACGCAGAATACCTTCTCTCGCAATACCATCACGCTTCTCGTTCTGTTTCCGAAACTTGGCAAATGCAACACCTTCTGAATCCTTTTGTTGAGCTTTGAGTTCGTTGATCAAAGCCATCTGTTCATCAATCTTGACCAAGAAATCCTTGACATGACGATTGACATTGTACACGTTTCTTGTGACCTTTGTTTGAATGTTCTTTGCTCGATTGGCGTATCGCAAGGTATTTTGCGTCTCGTCGAAATGGGCGCTTGAAGGACTAACGCAGACGATCATAACGGTTTTGCAGTTTCCACCTAGTGAGAACTTCAAGAGTCGGGTGAGCTTCGAGTTTCGATATGGGACATGATTCCTCTTTCGTGGATCGCAGAGTGCATTGATGCAACTTCCAAGTGCTAGAAGGGATTTATTGATGTTCGCGCCCTCAATTAATCTCTCGCCTCGGTTCTTCGTCGCACTCGCACGTTCACTGCCTGCAAGATCGATGATGCTCAGGGTTGCCATGGTATGCGGCTCGTTGACATCTGCATTTCGGTCCTTTTGTGCTACATTGATTTGAAGTACTGCATGCGATCGAGAAGATGTAGCGTTTGCTTCGGTGGGTGAAATTGTGCGGTATTCGTTGCCTTTGACGATCATGTCCATAACTTGCTGCACATCGCGGGGGTGGTGGCTTGAGAGACCGGCGACAGATACCGCTTGATTCGCGTCCTCACGCAGCATCAATCCTTGCTTGCTACCTCCAGGCACTAACAGATCTCGGATGGTCTCGTTGTAAATTTCGAGGTATGAAAGAGAGATTTCAGTCTGCTTCTCATCGCTTCGTTCGGCGATCTTCTCGAATAGCTCCTGCATGGTCAAGAAGATGATTCCCGGTTGTTGAGCAGTTCCAGTGATTGTATGTGTCTTTCCGCAACCCGTTGCACCATATGCAAATACAGTCGCATTGTATCCGTCCAGTACGCTGTCCAGTAAGCCTCTGGTTGTTGCCTCGTAAACATCGCCTTGCGTAGTATTCTCGTCGAAGACTCGATCGAAGCCGAATGTCTGATCCTTTACTCGTTTGCCCATATTCGAAACAACTGATCGTGAGAACTTTTGAACCGGATTATCCTCAGGAGGGTCGAAGACACTGATAGGATTAGAAGCTGCAGACTTGTTTTGATCCCGGGAGACTCACAGGCACTTGTCGTCCACAACTTTGATGACTGGTCGAATACCTTTCTGCCCAAGCTTTGGAGTAGGGACCCCAGCGAGGGAGCCGTCGCCCAAGAAGAGGGTGCCATCCTCACATTTTGTTCTGCCAGTTGTGAGTATTTGCGACAATGTGTTGTTGGGGATGGACGTACATTTGTGCGGCTTCTCGAATTGTGAATGGGCGAACTCGAACTGCGAAGAATTAGATTTGGCAATGCCCTGCGATGTGGATTCCTTCATACCGGTAACTGATATAGAAGATGCTCCTGCATCTGGGTGAGCCATTTCGAAAGCTCGTCGACTGTATTTCTTCCACCTCTATCCACGACGCGGTGTAAACAAGGCGCGGTCAGGCTTGCAGCAGATTAGTATCTGCAGAGCTCAGATAAAAATTTAAAGAATGCACTGCAAAGAGGCCAAACAGGAAAGTAAAATGTGTCGAAGTCGTGTGGTCGGTGTCGTTTGTCTTCAGGAGTCCCCGTTTGAAGTTCTTGGTTTGTTTTCCATGTGGTTGCCCTCGCAACGACTAGCCTAGACCTAGCGCGCCTTTTTCAGCCAATCCTGTTGTCCCACTTAATCCCCTGATATTTCTGCCTCGCCGAGAAATTGCAGCCTCGCGACACGTTCAACTTTTCAATCACTCAAATCAAATCTATCCTTCTCAATCACAACATCCATCACTGAGCCCGAGAGAGCTTCTGGATTTCCCATCTTGGAAGACCTCAATTTCTTCTCAATTCTTCTAATTTATTCCACTACTGGGCAAGATACGTTAGAACCAACGTTCTGCGGTTGAATAAAAGGGTAAAATGGCCTCGAAATCTTGTCTTCCATTGCCTTTCCGATATTTGCATTTCCATTGATAGGTTCGCTACTCCAGCAAGTAGAACATGAAAGGGCCTTATGGATGGCGCCGCAAGGCTCTCTGTGGGGCTTCACCCCCTCATCTCAAGGACGATGCCGCCTCCAATCATTTTCGATTTCCTCGAATATATTGCATCTCCAAGGGCCTCAAAATTATTCCACGTCGAAATTTGGGACTGCCAGCCATTCTGGCGTACTGAAGTTACACCATGGAGCCACTTTCCGGCGCGTCAAGCGTTATCGCAGTCGTATCGCTCGCCATCCAAGTCGGTGAAAAGATCAAAACACTGTGCGATATCTTGCAGCAAGTCAAAAATGCCCCCACCGCGATGCAGTCGATTCTGAAGGATCTCTCTATCATCGCAGACATTGCGGATAACATTCGAATTGAAGACGAGGCCCCAATGCCACATCCAAGGGTTCTAGACACATGTCTCAGAGCCTTAAGTCAGTGCTTCCATTGTGCAGAAGAGTTCAAATCTCTCCTGGAGACGTATCAGCCTGGTCTTACATCGTCAAGCCTCGCGATCAGAAAATGGAACGCTTGCAAGATTACGTGGAAGTCTGACAGCGTTCGACGATTTAGAGAGAGGCTGAGGGATTCAATGATGATGCTGATATTAGCTAGACAAGAGTACTTGAGGTAACTTCTACTAGTTGCATTCTCTGGTCGCTTGCTGATTCTCAAGTCGGACCACATCCATCTTCCAAGAGGATCACGAGCGAAGCCTCATCACGTGCACTCGAGGCTTGGCCAACGAGCAGAAGTCGTGCCAGAATAGTTTGGCGTCCATTGAAAACAAAGTAGATAGACTCCTCATTATACAAGATTCAATTAACACCAGTGAATGCGACACCAACGCCCACTTGGCCGCAATCCGAAGAAAGGTTGCATTGGCAACCAGTGCGATATCGAACCCGGCTTTGCGATATGCTTTGGATAAGGAAATCGAATCGGCTTTGTTCAAACTAGAAGCATCCTTTGCCTCAATTTCTCGAGAAGATTTCCATCGAATTTCAGCGGAAGATTCGAATTTCAGTGGTTCAACCCTCATGTGTTCTGGAAGTTCCAAGGGGAAGATTCACGAAAAGCTCCTGGGCAGTTCTTCAGTCCGAACTTTATTTGGAACTTTATTCCTGACGAGCGTTTTAACTTGCAATATTCGGACGGATGAAGACCGAAATTGGTCGGACAGCCATCACATTTCCCAGCTTCGGACGACTCTGGTCCTCCATCCCTCCAGATGGCTACACACCTGTGGCATGGAATTTGGCTGCGCTATTTCTTTTTCGATGGCCATGTCTTCTTGGGACCTGGCTTTGAGAATAAAAACGCATCGAGCTGTTCCTGATGACGCTGCGATCTTTAAATATTGCAAACTAGGGAACGTCGCAGGGGTCCGACTTTTGTTCGATCAAGGCCTGGCTTCACCCTGGGATAGAGATTCGAGGGGTTTTACTCCACTTTTTGTAAGTTCATTTCGATTTTAAACGCAGTTTGATTGATGGTGCTGCTATGTTCACAAATTAACAGATACTGACGCGTTACTTAGGTTGCAGCTAGATACGCAAAGACGGACATATGTAAATTATTAATTGAACATGATGCTGACGTAAAGGCGAGGAGCTGGGCAGGAGTGTGAGTGCCGTCATCTATCCATTCATCAACGCCCAGCATTCTAACCAGCTCTTAGCGCTCTCGCCTCCTGGGCTTGCTTGAAAGCACCCAACGACAAGCCTGAAGCAAGATGCGTGGATCGCATAAACACAATACGTCTCTTCCTCGACGACATCGAAATCTGGGACGACGTGAACTGTTGCGGCCTCCTGGGACTTCGGCGTCTCATGGGCTGCCCGTGTAACCATCGGGCTTGCTCCCATCCACCCTCGTACCCAGCAGGTTTGGAGTGGATTCTTCCCCAACTTAAGCCCCATATAGACGTCAAAGTCCCGTCAGTTGGGAGGACTGTCTCCCATCTCGTTTTCACGGCTATGAGTTACCAATCTACGAGACCCCTCGAACTACTCATTTCCGTCGTTGGATCATTAAATAACATTAACATCAGCAAGTGGTTCTCTCCTGCACACTTCATTGTTTCTAGGTTGAGCTATCCAGAGTATCAAAGTACGGCCAGATTTCTGATCACTCAAGGGCTTGACCTCCATGCCGTTGCAGATGAGCGCTACCAACGACATTCGGAATACAATGCCATTCGGGACCAAACTCCTACAACGATTGCCATGAGATACTCGTTCACCTTCTTCCGGTTTAGAGAGTTACTTCAAATCTGTAATGTCGACATTCCACAATTTCTTTCCGAAGAGCTTAAGCAATCACCTCTCAAGTATGAAGGCTGGAATGAAACAACGCTTCAAGCTCTTTTCGACTTTGACTTCGAGCCTCAGCAGATTTCCAAAATCGACTGCAAAGACACCGACCATGAGAGTCACGCTTACAGCCTAAATGATGAGATCTGGGGATTTTCCCGAGAGGAATGGTGGGAGTTGCTTTTATTAAGAATAAGAAGTTCAGGGGTTGGAGATAGCACGGAATGCTCTACTGAAGCATCTTTCAATATTGCCGAAGAATTTCTCGCAAATAGCGCTGTTTGTTATTCATGTCAACTACGGAGACGCCGAGAGGGTCTTTCGGACAATGACGAAGCCGATTCCCTCTTTCTCTTTCCGGTGAATTGGTTTCAATAACTGCTCCAAAGCCACGCAATGACAACTTTATTCTTGCCCCAGTATTAGCGCTCCCGGGAAATCAATATATATAACAGTAGGAAGCACGCCGGGCAGGTCCAATTGTTTACCTGAGGGGTTCACATCTGAACCGCATTGACGCTACAGACATTCCAAAGTAACATCAGTAGTGTCCTTGGCGTGAGATTCAATGAGACTTGATATACACAGTGCCACCAGCCTCTCATGCTAGGCCGGGGGAGCATCCAGTTCCATAAGCCTTGAGTCCTGAGAGGAATCCAATGAGAATAATCCCTCCGTAAGGGCTCATGATTTGAATTGTCATCACGCCCCAAATGACTAGGCTGATTGAGAGTCAGCCTTGCACTTTGAAGCTGACTACTATATGTTAACAGAGAGCAGCTCTGTTCGATAAGCTTACGTGGATATTTTCAGGATCTATAATATCCATAGCAGCTTTTTCGAATGGAATCAGGCGGAATCCGTCTCTCGTTCTGCCTAGAACAAATATGAGGGTACTTTCATGTATAAACCGACTTTGGTCTTTTGACCTAAACTCGAGAAACAAGTCTTTCCGAATCTGAGATGGTAGATTTTTGGTCTTCAAGTGAGGGAGTCTAGCTTCGTTCCTGACGTCTTGCCTGGGCGTTTTTGATTGTTTTCCGACTCAATGGTAGCTCTGTCCAGCATGAGGCGATGCCACTTTGAAAAAGAATCCACGAAGCGAGTGAATGTTGTGTGTCCACGTCATGGGACTGTGAGGCGTATTGGCATCACATAACCTGGTTGTCTTTTGTTGGGTGACCAGAACTTGCTGCAGTCATGAAGCTTTAAGATCAGACAGACCACACAAGCAAAGAATGAGTTTACATGAACTTGGGTTTCGAGTGAAAGTGTGGATTTCGATGATAAGTGAAAGAGGCTGATATCGACATCATACCAAGGATGTGACGCACGTGACACTGGCAATTCTTTAAAAGAAGCTTATCATGCTTATTAGGAGTTACTAATCTCAGTGCTCGTAACAGTGAAAGAATTAGGCAGGAGGTTAGGTAGGAGATTGCGACGTTGAGCAAAGCCAGGGGTGATTGCGTGTATGCAGAGTTGGCGCCCTGGCATCCAGGTACTCAGGTACTCGACTTTTGAGCTCGTAACTTCCTTTCCCAGTATAGCTGCCTTTGACCCTTCGGAGCTCGCCTTGGCATACAAGTATCTTTGAAGATGCAAAATCAAGCTTTTAATTAGTGACCTTCTAGAAGCGGCGTCATGATCGACATGGCCATGCACGGCACCTGAAGTGGGGTTTGTGGTGGGGTTACGTTCCCGAACCGAATAGCGAATAGCGACGGTACTTCAAGCACATGCCGGCGCCAACGTCATACTTGAATTTGTTGTTCAACTGCTTATGGCCAATGATTCGTTTGTAGATTACGAGTACTTTCATGTACTACTTAGCCGTCGTCTTCACAGCCATCAGTTATCTCAACGTGCCATGGCAGGCAATAATACCTTCCTATCGCAGCGTAGCATTGGTAGTTCCCCCAGCTCTGTATCATTCAGACAAGTTATATACTTAACTGCCTCTCTTTCCAGGACCCCCTCGCCTTTTTGGGTTACTCCTCCTACCAACTTAGACCATGCCTTCCCTCTTGAAAGCCGGAGCTGCAATTGCAGTCATTCTTCCCTTCACTCTCGCCGGAACGCCCGAAAGCTGCTCCAACGACGCTTCAGAGCTCTCTTGTTCCGGTTCCTCTACAAACACCTGCTGCATCAACAGTCCCGGTGGTTTATTCCAACAAGTCCAGTTCTGGGACACGAACCCAGTCACCGGCCCCTCCACATCCTGGACTATTCACGGCCTGTGGCCCAACAATTGTGACGGCACTTACAGCGAAGACTGTGACGAGTCACGCGCTTACACCAACATCACACAACTTCTCGAGGCTGCTGGCGATACCAGTGTCTTGGATTACATGCAGACGTACTGGGTGTCAGACGATGAGAGTAATGAAGCGTTCTGGGATCACGAGTGGGAAACTCACGGGACCTGTATTTCGACTTTAAGCCCGAGTTGCTATACAGACTATACTCCTGGCGAGGAGGCGGTGGACTTTTTCACTGAGGTCGTGAGCTTGTTCAAGACGCTTCCTACTTACACTGTAAGTTATCCAACATCCGGAGCCGCACGATGCTTGCTAAATGTGCAACTCATCACAGTGGCTTGCAAATGCCGGCATCACACCCTCCTCGTCAACAACCTACAAACTCTCGGCAATGAACGCCGCTCTCGAGAGCGCATTCGGCGCACCAGTTATCCTCCTTTGCGAAGACACCAATGTGGTGTACGAGATCTACTACGCATTCAATATCCAGGGTTCCTTGCAAGGTGGCACCTTTGAGCCTACAACTAACACTGGCTCAAAGACGAACTGCCCGAGCACCGTCAAGTATCCTCCCAAGTAGGTAAGAACATGAAGCACACTTCCTTGCTCCGCGTTTTTTGAACCCCATTGACGATCTCTTAATTGAAGGGGAGAATCAAACACTGGTTCTAAGGCCCGTTCAAGACCTGCACGTTCGGATATTCAAGGAAAGGTAGCTCACCAGGAATTGTGAGGATAACAGGGACATGACGGCTATTAGCCTCGTAGTATGCAATGAAAGACTCGTATAAAAACGCAATGACAGAAAAAGTCTTGCATTTTTGATCACACTTTGTTTGATGTAGCCAAGTTGCCAAATCTACAGTTGCTAGATCAGGTGATAAGCATCACTTGAGAAGTCCTTACAATTGTAAAAACGTTCTATGGCATGTGTGTCACGTGACTCATTTTGGGGACCTGCAGTCAGGTTCCTCACAAGAGGATTTTGTGGATTAAGACGAGGAGGTCGGTAAACGTTTAGATTAGGGGGTAAGGACGTTTAGGATAAAGGGGTTGTGGAGGTGGGGGCGGCCAGGTGTTATGGTCTTTTGAATGAGGCGAGGGAATCATCAGGAAGAGGTATGCACTTTGAATGGTTGGTACATCATGTGACTTGATAAAGCATTGCTCTTGAAAAATTATATTCCTATCCTTATCTTCCCTCTACGCTATTTCCATAGTAGTCGGCTGCTTTCCCGCTTAAAGTACACTACCCTTCTTCAATCAGAGAAACATTAGGAGCATGCTAAGGCCGCCAAGAGCTACGTGAACGACACCATAGTCCAACTTTTGCCCGGCATTGCCCGTCACCTGTAATGGCATCGAGGTTGTGGCTGTCGAGTTCGACGAAACCGTTCCTGCAGCTGTTGATAGCGCTGATGATGTAGTCGATATCAGTGGTTTGGTTGTAGAGATACTGGATAGCTGGGTAGAAGTGGCAGACGTGGCGAGGCTCGTGGTCGTTCTAGTAGCAGAGCTTGTAGTCGCCGCTGAAGAGCTCGTGGGCTGGGTATTGAAGGCACTGGATGATGCAGCAGGAGGTGGAATGACACTCAAGCTAACAGTGGCACCACAATCCGCGAGGGAGGACCCGTTGGGACAGCAACCTGCATTGGTGCAGTATTTACCGGCTGAGCAGTAGCCTACATGAGTCAGCTAGTGAATTCTATAGTCTAACTTTCGAAGGGAGGTGGCAGACTTCCGTCTGAGCAGCAAGTCTCCCCATTACTAGGGTTATAGCAGTTTGGGAAACTGATACATGGAACATTTCCAGGGCCACATGATGCTTCGCAGGTTGCGGGTTCAGGTACAGGTTTGCATATTTGTAGCTGCCGCTCAAAGACCCCTTTCAACGCCATCAAGGATGAGCGTTGCCCAATTGAGGTAGCAGCAACTGCGGAAGCAGAGCTGGCGAGGATGATGGCAGAGAAGAAATGCATTGTGTTGTTCGATCAAACAATACTGTGAAGATAGCTGGCGATTGATGATGATATTGAATCAATATGTTCCAAGAGTTCTCTGGGATGAGGAATTGCAAGCTGCTGAGGGTGTTATATCTATTAGAAATGGCAGGATTATATGTATTTCGCACTAACCATTCGACCTCCCTGACTATGTGTTCCTTAATTTCAATCTCACTAATTTGGGGGCCGTAAGGCGTCGAGGCTCAGCTTTGCAGAAGCCATCTTTGAATGAGATAGCTCGTACAAATAGCCACATATTCTCCAAGCAAACCAATTATGGCGCCGTATTGTTGGCGCAGCCAATCAAAAGGCTCTATATGTTTAGCATTTAAGGGGCCGCAGACCTGCACGGCATGGCGGGAAGGAAACTCGAGAAAATTCGCCCAATCAAACGGGAGTTGACCAATGCTTCAGGGTTATACGGATGAATGTTACGGCGATTAGCCCGTTTCTTACACGGCTGATCGCCAATGAAATTGGCGATGCGAGTATGCAAGCCAATTTTTGTTTTTGAAACACGGGAGACAGAGCAGGGTCCATTCGCTATTTAACACATTTTGCTGCATGAAATAGAGTCAAAGCAAAGGATACGAGACTTAAGGCATACAAAAACGGCCCCCTGTTTAGGCAGAAGCCGACAAGGTGTGCTACTGCTAACATTCATATGGAACTTATTAGCATCAGCGCCTTGCCAGGTTGCAAGGCTGCAACTTTTCTTTACTAAGCTTATACTCGTAGTTGTGGCCCTCCGTTCCGTAGTATTCCGCCGCTTGCCACAACGAGGTCTTGTGGACCGACCCCAGGCTTGCATCGAAAGCTGTGAAAACAAAAGGTGTGAATTTACAACAATACGTTGTTGTGTAAGGCGTCTGCCGTATTTAATTTGCCCCGGCGGATTCACCAGACGGATTGAAATCGTTTAGACAGAATCAATGACCGCACTTCAGACTTTAGGAAGTAAGGCTGAGATCGCTTGCGCGGACGGGAAGAGTATACGTCCACACTCCAATAATTACAAAGCCACGTCCTTAAGTTTTATTCAATCAATATTTCAAGACTTGAAATCGTCCTACCACCTGTCCATCTTAACCAAATCCCTATTCATTGAATACTCTTCACTCTTAAGCAACTTCCGCTGTTCCTTCTGATTAATACCTGAAGGTCCATCTTGAGCTTCTCCTTTAAATCTACCGATTACCTCAGCTTTTCCAGCAGAAACTTACCCCATCAGCGCATATGATTCAATGACACAGTACCTTAGACGCGAACGGATTCCGTCTCAGAACTTCTCTAACAGCTCTCGGTGACGACCCCAGCGCTTTTGAAAGTGCGGCATAAGGTTTGCCTGGCGGGATTTAGCGAAGGTGAATAGACTCGCTCCGCTCAAGGTTAGCGATGCGGGGTAAAGGGGTGGACGGGTGTGAATATACCTTTTGATATTCTGTGATTGTTATAGCGTCTTGTCTTTGAAGTGTTGAAATTCGTATTAGTTTATAGTTATTTTAAAGGCAAATAAATGGGTGTATATTACAGAGATGGAGAAGTCTGAGGAGGGAAAGAGTCATGCGAGATTGAGGTTGATTGGTCAATTCCAGGCCAGTCACGCTTACTCATCGTCCTGCCACACTCAACGCCTTCATTCGCGACTTCAATCGCAACTCCTCTTTTCATCTCAAAAGTTCCCCCTCTTGACTCACAATGCATAGGAATCCAAATATGTCTCGAGTGTGACTCCACATCATTCCCATTACAAAGGTCCAGTGTTGCACCTCAAGAGTAGTGTTGCTGCCCCTCGCGATTCTCATTCCGCGCATCAAACCGAAGCAACGAGATGCCTCAATTCTCTACCCTAAGCGCCCGATGGGCCGCGATTACTATTCGCGATTCCACCGCCTCAAACGCATTTATCTACTGCGTCATAAGCACAAAGATCCATTGTTGACACACCTGTCCCGCATGTCTGGCATGTCGCGCAAACGTTGTGTTCCATGATACCGCTGCAAAGGCAGAAGCAGCAAGCTATCAAGCTTATATGAGATATTGGCCTAGAGAATTGGATAAGAGTTCGGGCGATCTACAGAAGATTACTATGAGTAAAGCTTATGAGCTGATTAGAGATGAGAGGAAAGGAGACAGAGGGACCAAGTGGAGTGTGAAGGGCTTAGCGAAAGAGGTGGGGTTAACTAAGAGTTATTTTTATCGGGCGTTCAAGAAGATTATAGGTATCAGGTTCTAGAGAAGGGATCCAGCAGCCGCAACAAGGTGGCACTAAGCAAGCCCTTGCCAATAGTCGAAGTGTCAAATCTACTTTACAACTCAACAATGTTTACAATCTGTTGAGAAAGGTAAAGGGAGAAATGGAGTCTAGCCTAATTGGATACCGTGAGGACGTAAGAGGCGAGCTGTTAGCTTATAAGCTAGTATCAGTGTTTCTAACTGTTGGTTATGAACGTTAAGTAGTATGTGATGACGGTGCTAGGACGAAAGAGGCAAGGTGTATAGCTAACTGTAAGGTTTGATCGAGCAGTAGTGACAAGATAATAGAATTTGAACTTAGAGATACTAAACTACCAATCTCCATTCGACGTCACAACCTTCCGAGATGCGGTTCATGACCAATTCGAGCGCTATCACTCCCGTGTCACTAGTGTAGACCCAACTATGGAGAACGTCCACGGCCGGCAGATATTCAAGCACATGAAGGATCGGTGGTGTGGAGTATTGAAGGCGTGCAAGTAAGCCGAGAGGGCAAGGAGATAGTGGAGTTGGCGGATAAGTGGGAGAACACTCAGTACAGGTACAATGGACTGTGGCTGGATTACTCGAACAAAGTTGCCAAGTGCGCAGAACCCAACCTTGCCCGGAAAGAAAGACATAATCGCAAGAATTCAGGCAGCACAGGTCAAAAACAGGTAATTCGAGACAAGGTTTTCCAAAATAGCCATGTACTGGCTCTACAATTATAGTGGCACGTTTGAGCCTCGAGCTCAGCTTACTCAAGACACATGGCTGAGATCGAAGAGAGGATGCAGAATGATTCCGCAGTATCGCCAAGCTGAACAGAAATCCTTGAATCAGTTTCAGTGAATGTTCTGGGGTTTCGTCGGTAGTTGGCAGCTGTACAAGATATCAGTCCATAGTTGCCAAACGAATAGACAAATGGTATCTCCCATCTAAATCAATGCAGCAGCTGCGATATGTGAAGTCCAAAACGATGCAATGAAAACGTGAAACATGGGCGAGAACCACAAGAAGGCGGACGAGGACGCGAATAGACAGTACTGAGCTAGTGAATCTTATTGTCCAGTCGCTAGATCCTCTCCGCGTCTCGTCCTGAGGAAGTTCCACAAATATCGGCTTGACTTCAAATTTGAGCATCACCCAAACAAAATTAGCAATTTGAGATGGAATCCACGGCCAATGACACAATGGCGGACGAAAGCGAGCAAGAAGGCCCCAGATATGAGGTCACCAAGCTGGTCAATGTACGTTGCCTTGATATTTCCTTGAAAACGGTGCTAATTACCTCATTACTTAGCACCTCTTTACCATCACTCCATTCAATCAAAAAGCCTTTCGTAACTCGATCAACGAGCGCTTCGACTACTACCACAGTTGAGTCAATGGTGACGATTTGACTATGATCGATATACAACGCTGAATGACCCTCTCCCGCCTTCATACCAAGGTCTCATCCCCGCTGATGAAGACTAGAGGATGCCAAGGTCGTCGTGGAGGAGTGTTACCAGTGGGAGACCAAGGAGTACAAGTACCAATGATTGTGGTTGCATTATCAGCGAGGTCTCAAGAAGGCTGCACAAAGAAAGCCGGTCAGCAGGGTGGCTATGGAGAAGAAGATTAAGGAGGCAAACAAGAAGAGAGGAGACATGGGTGGAGTTGGGGATGGCCGAACATGGCCGAAGTCGTTGGATGGACGAAGCAAGATTCCGCAGTGCAGCAACAAAGCAAGCTATGGTACCTGAATAGCTCAATTGAGATCAATCTTTGGCATTGAGCAGATACAAGCATCATAACTACATACCGAATGGAGAGCCTTGACTGCATGATCCTTTCCAGTGAGTGACTTACAGGTTCGAATCGTTCAAATTTAGCGAGCAAATTGAAATTGCACTGTTCATTTTGATTTGAACCATTTAGATTGCGGGTACTGTGCCTCCAGTTCAAGGAAACTTTCGATAATCTAGACTTGGGCTGCATCATGGGCTCATGGGGCTTATGAGTTTGGATCGTTCATGCTGAAGCCAACAATTAAAATCGACTCCCTCATTTAAGTGAATGGCGCATGACAACTTGTTCAGAGCTGTGAAAGCTTCATTGGGTTGAGTTGTGTTGTCACTGTTGTAAGTTATGCGAGAAGGTGCGGCCTCAGGTGACATCCCCACAATCCGCTATTCCCTATCAGGCAAGTGTCGGCGTCCACAAAACAGGACACGAGGACTCTTCAACTATTGTTTCCTCAATCGCTCACAACCAACATGATCGCGTGGCCTCCTTAGGTCTCACTTTTCACCGCTGAAAGAAAACTATCTTATAGATGTCTTCATACTTTCCTCCATGATCGCTGCCCTCTGTGTTTTAGATTCCAACTTTTCTGCTTCTGCGGCTTCAAGATGCGCCTCTTTACGATGACGACGTTTGGTACGAATAGACGATCTCGAATACCCATTTCCCTTATATGCTTTCTCGGCGTGGTGGGGCTGGTAGTTGGCACTCCTGCGCTTCAGGAACAGCGGCCTCTGGGCCATGGGCGCATCCTCAATAACCAGAGACCGGTCCCACTGCCTTCTAACGATCTTACCAATAAGACCCATACCCTCTCCGCCCTTCTGAACGCGCTGGACGTGTTACAGTCCTCTTATTTCGAGATATGGCAGGGTAATTGGCCGACAGGAATAGACTGGACAAAGGCAGTAATCGGAACATATCTCTCCTCCGCCCTACTCACGATCTCAACATCCTTCGATTCCCTCTCCTCCGCAAAAGGTTCCGAGAACCTCGTCAACAAACACTTCTCCCAGCTCATCGGGGCATACTTCGGGCAAGATGCATTCGCTCTGCGCCAAGAAGCCTACGACGACATGCTCTGGGTAGTTCTGGGCTGGTTAGAAAGCATCAAATTCATCAACATGCACTCAGCACTCCACTACAATGAGTCTGGCTGGGAGGGGGGTAGTTGGTATGGACAGCAATATATACCTGCATTCGCGCACCGCGCGCGCATATTCTGGGAAATGGCATCTCAAGGCTGGGACACATCCCTCTGCAACGGCGGTATGATCTGGAATCCCTATCTCGTGCCTTACAAAAACGCAATCACAAACGAGCTCTACATCACCGCCTCCATCTCCATGTACTTATATTTTCCCGGCGACAAAAACACATCCCCCTTTGGATTCACAAATCCTCATTCCACCCTTCTCAGTTCCGAGGACGTAGACCCCCCGGGACGACCTCATGATCCGAAATATCTTGCAGCGGCAATCGAAGCATATAAATGGTTAAAGAGCAGCAATATGACGGACGCCAAGGGCTTGTATGTGGATGGGTACCATATTTCGGGTTGGTCACGCGAGCAGCCGAAGAATGGGAGCCAGAATACACGCTGTGATTCGAGGAATGAGATGGTGTATACCTATAACCAAGGGGTCCTCCTCTCTGGGCAGCGCGGGCTGTACGAAGCTACAGGCGCACGTTCCTATCTCGAAGACGGACACAGACTTGTCGCGGACGTGATCGCTGCCACCGGATGGGATCTTCGACGTGATACGAGGCCCCCGCAATCCAACGCTCCGGGCAGATGGGAAGGCCTAGGTCGCTCTGGCATCTTGGAAGAAGCGTGTGATGCGCCGGGATTCTGCTCACAGGATGCTCAGACCTTCAAAGGGATTTTCTTCCACCATCTAACACTCTTCTGCTCTCAACTCCCTGAACACCTGGTCTTGCCTGGCGGTATCTTTGTAGGCAAGGATTTGAACGATGATAGGAAATTCCACGAGAACCAATGTAAGCGGTATGGGAAGTGGATAAGGCATAATGCCGACGCTGCCCTTACCACTTTAGACAGCGAAGATAGATTTGGGATGTGGTGGGGTGCACCACAGGGTCCTGATGGAAGGGATTTCGATCCGGAGGTTGAGTTGCCGGATGATGCAGTTGACTACAGAAATGTGGGCGTTCCTAAGAAGTGGAAGGATATGAAGAGCTTTAGCGGAAAGAGCCGGAGCGAGAGGCTGGATGATATTTCAGAGAAGGGGAGGAAGATAGGAGCTAGGGATCTGAATGATAGAGGGCGGGGACGCACAGTGGAGACGCAGGGTGGTGGTGTGGCTGTCTTGAGGGCGTTGTGGGAAGTTGTTGATACCAGATAAGCAATGTCTAGGAAAGATGCGAGATACCACTTCGTTTGCATATTACATAGCATATATGGGTTCGGGCATGGATTGGAAACCAGGGAACGCAGCATTGGGTCCTGGCGGCGTTATGACCTTATGATGTATGAGTGTAGGTTCACGTAGATGATATAGCATCAAGTACAAATATTTTCACCAGCTCTTGCTTTCTTCCTCTCCCACTCTAGCAGTTTTTATGCTGCAAATTGCAAAATGATCAATGCTGGGTATTTTCGTCGACAGCCCTCCGAATCCAAAAGACAATACATAAGCTCATTCGTACGAAGTACAAATACACCAAAAGCGCCTCAATCATTCCATCCATCACCATTCCCCGCCCCTTTACTAGCTCTACTCGCTCCCGCGGGTCCCGGCAAAATGTCATCATCGTCATCATCCTCCAATATCTTCGCCAACTCATCAGGATCCCGCATCTTCGCATCCTCATCCCCTTCGCCTGTTGTATCAATGATACCGTCTTCTTGCCCATCATACGTTCCTGTTCTCCTTTGCTCTGCATCCAACACTCCTTCGTCTGCACTCACTGAGATACCGCCAGTACCCCATTTGCCCTTTGGTTTTCTGGCCGTTCCGTTTACGCCCAAAGCCGATGCGGATTCTTCGTCTCCATCGACGTCGTCGTCGTCGGCGGCGGAGGGGCCACCAACGTGTTTATTCCCAAAGATTCTCCTAAGCAACCAGCCATTCCTTAGATCATCCTGATCCACAATGCCTCCATGTCTCAGCTTGACCCTCTGTCTCGAGTAATACACCCAAAAAAAGTCGATATAGAACGCTGTTTGAATGACTCCGAAGATTATTGAGATTGCGTCTGGTTTCTTATCGTTGGTGTCAAGTTCGCGCCAGATCCAGTTGAGGATGTAGAATGCGCGGTAGGAACCAAGGGTTAGTAGGTAGAACGAGTCGATTACGGTTGGGACAGTGGTTTGGCGGAGGAGGAGTAACTGAGGGAGGATGCAGACGGATTCGAGGATTATGCTAAAGACCCAGAGGACCTGTTTCATGGGCGTTAGCTGGATATAGTGGTAGTTTGGATAGCCACTCGATAATAGTAAAAGTGGGGGTAGGTAGAAATACCTCAATGAACCCCCAGAGAGACTTCTTGTCAAAAATCAACATCACGAATGGAGCCAGCACCGCACTGCCAACCAAACACGCACTCCCGAATTTCCACGCCTTCTCCCTTTCCCGCGTCCGCGCATAGACTCTCATCATCAAGAAGATAATATATAATGAGCTCGAGATGTAGAATATCTTGAGGACAAAGTTCCAGATCGTCATTAGGTGCCAGATCAGGCCGACCTTGAAGAGGTCCAGGTAGCGCGTGATGAAGACGAGACAGTAGAGGGATTGCGTGATGAGCGAGACGCCTTCGGCGGAGGAATTGGAGTGGATGCTGTAGATTAGGATGCATTTTGAGAGGGTATGCGAGACGTCGCCCAGGATGCGGAAGATCTGTGGGCGGGGTTAGTGGTGTGTTTGAGAGGGGAGTTTGTGATGGAGAGAGAAGAGGAACGTACGTTCATGGACACCATTTTGGCAGATGCTTTGGGTTGAAGCTCGAAAGGGTTGTGCGAATGTCGCTGTAGATGTAGAGGTTCGATTGTAGCTAGGTAAAGGTATGAGCTCAGCCTGATTACGCGTCGTATGGCAGGCAGCTGCTTGAGACCATTGCAGATGTTGTGTGCTTAGAATCCAACCGCCTTTTCGATGATGCTATTCAACTGGGAAGATCTGGTCGTCGATCGCCAGTGGGAGATGTTTGTGGTGAAGGTTGCTGAAGGAAGGAAGTGGTGTTGAAGCTTAAGGTGTCCTGTAACACAGCCGCACCCTCGCTTGGATCAGTAACATCTCCCGCTCGACGCTCGCTTCGAATTTTCCTCCTCAAACCGCCTTCCTCTTTACGTGTTCTTACGACTTCTTTTCGAGTCTCGAACGAAGCTGAAGCATGGTTCAGATCAAATATTTCTTTGCGTTTAAAACGAAGCTGGGATCCATTCGATTCTGTGTCACTGCAACTAAATTCCACGAAGCAACAGGCGACCGGGCCGACATACCTGTACATCTCCTGTTCAATGACGTGCTATGACCTTTTACCGTCTGTCATCTTTATCTTTGTTATTCTCTGTTGTTCTTGGAGTACAGTAGAAGTTATTATCTCACGCATTGCGAAGTCCTAAACCCTTGTCTCGCAGAGGCAAGAGCTACCCTCCTGCTACATCAAGGGATCTAACGAAGTAATCTTACTGTTGAAAGTACCAATGACAAGTCTCTCCACAACGAAATAGCTCTCGGCGACCAAAGTTGTCTCGACGACGAAGCTGACATCAGCGGCTTAAGCGTGACTGGAAGCTTTATTACCTGATACGGAACTGTAGTATCTGCTCGCGCTCTCACGGCCGAAACCACTTTCATTTAGGGATCTTCAAAGTATGGAGAATTTTGTGTTAATGTTTATGATATGGAACTATGAAAACCTTCCCCAGTTGCAATCCGAAACCAAAAATTACATACCCATGACAACAAGGCCGAGAATGCCAATCGCACATCAACAACAAAAGTCACGCAGCATTCCCATACTCCAGTTCGGCTCTCCCTTTACTAATCCATCGACATCTGCGAGAACCCATAAGCAAGACGAATACCCTCCAGAGTCACAGGCCCCTTCTTTTCTACAGCAACGGCTTGAGAAATACTCATAATATTTTTGATCTGTCGCCCATTGAGAACGATCTGCGAAAGTTCGTGAATGTCATCTTCTCCCACATCCACAATTATGTTTCCACTTCCTTTAGCCTTACCCAAGAATGTTCGCCAAATGGCCTCGCGGGCATCAGGCTCCAGGTCCTTGTACTTGAAGCAGAAGTGGATACGACTCTGGAAAGCGGGATCGAAACTCGTTCCTCTGTTTGTTGTGAGCAGCAAGATACCCTGGTAGTACTCCAGATGGCGCAAGAAGATTGAAGTAATGGCATTTCTTGAGAGGTTTATATCATCCCGCTTTGCCAAGAAAACATCAGCCTCGTCGAGGAGCAGGACGGCGTTCCAAGTCTCCGCGAGCTCCAGTATAGCTTCCAACTTCGTTTGGACTGTAGTTGAGCTGTCTCCAAGCTCTCCGGAACTGATCATATAAAGTGGCCGATGGGCAATCTCAGCCATGACCTCAGCAGTAAGGGTTTTCCCCACACCTGGAGGTCCAGCGAGAAGCCCGATAAGACCCTTGCCCTTGTCACGGACCACATCATCAAAGCTCGTGTTGTCACTCAGACCGTGAGTCTTGACGAGGCTTTGTAAGAAGTCCTTCTGATCCTCTGGCAAGACAAGTGAGTTAATTATGTTGTCGTTCCACACAATATCTTCAAGTGCAGATGCGGCAAATGCTCCTGCGATTTGTGTTAGTAGCGCTCTGAAGACAGGAGTCTGTAGAACTTACCCCATTGCTTGTCTCCCAAGCTAAATCCATAGAGAACGGGATTAAGCATCATTTTATGCTCCGCTGTCAGAACTTCCCGTCGCATAGGCTTGTAGATTCTCGGAATAAGGGAATTGTTCGGTTGCAGGTGGTCGAAGATTACTGGATCCAGCATAACCCGGCCATGTGACTGAGAATTTTGTCAGATGACTGCCCAAATCCTTCATTGCAAGTGACAGGCTGGGGACTCACGTTAAACTTCTTCCCCTCTTCAGTCAGAGCGTGACCACTATACTCCTGAAGATGTCGTCCACGTAAGCGCAACAGCTTCTCTCCACGAACAACAAATTCTTTTTGTAGGGCTTGGCGCTCCGGATGCAACGCGAGCGGGAACAAGCTCAAATTCATGATGGGCATGGACCCCTCGAAAGAGGAAATTGCGCAGGCAATGTTTCTGACAAAGCCAGTCTGCTCGCCATCGGAGTCTAAGTAGTCTATGAGGAGAATGAACTTAACGCTTCCGTCCTTCTCTTCCTGGAAGCTAGAGCCTCGAACACGATAGATTCTTCCCTGTTTGAGTTGGTCGAGGCCGTACACCAAGGTATTCGGGCTGAACAGAGTCCAGAGATATCCAAAAGTGATCTCGTTCTGAGGGAGCTGTTTGATGTCATTGATCACCCCAGCATAGTGATCGCCGATGAACTCTAGCCCAGCCTCGAGCTCGAAAATCTCCAATTCGTTGTCGGCGTTTGAAGCTCTTGCCTTCTCCAACTTCAGGGCGAGGTCCAATCGAGCATGAAACAACAACTTCAATTCATCCGTGTCCTAATAAATTAGAGTGAGTCCATACAAACCATTATAACAGTATTAGAAGATAACTTACAAGAGACACATTCTTCGGGAAATTAACTCCATCAACATCACGATAGATGTCCGACAAAGCGTCGCACAGAAAGTTGCCTCGAATGTCGACAATATAGGCGCCTGTGAATACCCCTCGCTCCGAGATGCGACGAGCTACAGTGATGACATACCGACCGAATTTCTCCTTTCGATTCTTAGGCTTCGCAGTCTTTACATAACGGAACTTTCGAGTTTTCTTGTCCCAGCTAAAGTCTTGTCAGTCCCCAAAGTTTAATCCTTCGTCGCACTTTCCAACTCACATTTGATCGACTCTAACAATCTTCTCTCGGGGCTTCGCAGCCGGCTCTTCCTCGCTCTCACTATCAGCAACATTATCCGCTTCCTCGTCTTGAGCAAACTCTTCAACTTTTGTCGGCTCTGGAGGTGATTTCTTTTCCACCGGTGCGGGTTTGGCGTGGGGAGGCATCCTGACAGAATGTTGAGACGGACGAGTTCGCAAAATTGTGAGATGGAGGTGTTTCTGTCCTACTAATGAAATAAAAGCTCACAGTCCAGACCGTCGTAGGGAATAAGTTGTCGCCGTCCTCCGTCTGGTTCGGTAAGGCTGAGCAAGCCTGACGACGTTGAGGCGCAGCCGGCTGAAGCCCAAAATACCCTGCTGTTGGTCCCTGCATTTCTTAGCGTCAGGGACAAAACAGGGAAGACGCCCATTAATCACCAAACCCGCCCATAGCGCCCTCGGTGAGTGCGAAATGATCTCCGTGGTAAGGCAGATAATGCGGCCCCCTACAAGACTTCCATGACCATCAGCGAATTATGTCGCGGAGGATACAGCAATGGTATTACGGCCAGCCTCAATCTCTCAGCTACCATCTCAAGATTTAGGCTCCTTTGAGGTAATGTTCATGCAAGAGCTTTGACTTAGGAGTCATATCAAATCCCCGCTTCGTGAGCTGACTTTTGTGGGGGCAGATGTTGTGAAAGCCTGGACGATTTTCTTTTACAGTGCCCGTTGTCCGCTCATTGCCTTTTTATTGCGCGCATCCGAGATATGAAGTCTACTTACTGACAAGAGCTGTTCCTGCAAACAATTTTCGCCTCTCATAATCCCCAACAAGATGGGGTCCATCGAAGCACTCACCACCGAGAAGCCTGAGCAGGAGGGAGACGTCTGGAGTGTTCAATCCCATCCTCATCAAATTTCCCGGCCTCCAACTTATTCAACTGTCGACGTGAGCGAGAAAGTTTCGTCCGCTAAGGGTCATCAAAATTTGGATTGTAAAACATCACAAATGCCAAAGACCGTGTAAGGAAATTTTCGAGGGCCTCTATTCTCCCTACTGACGTTCAACTTAGGTTTGAGGAAGAGTTCGAGAGATTTTGTGACGAGTTCACGAACGATCCAAAGCAAAAGAACAAACTAGAGTTTTTCAAACGAATCAAAGCCCAGAATGCGACAGCAAATCTTGAAGACATAAAGAACTCGGTGGAATGTATGGTCAAAAGTTCTGCTGACAAAAAATTGCGACGTGTATACGGTGCTTTTGTGCCCGTCGTAGAGGCACTGAAGGATTACTCGGGCATAATAGACACCATGAGTAAGTCGCCACTTCCTAGATTTTAGTCTCCTATGTTAACGTACGTGCGTACTACAGTTCAAGCGTACCCAATGCCACTCGCGCTGATCTGGGGTGGTTTGAAGATTGTTCTCGATGTGAGTATTTTGTTTTCAATGTTCAGTTCTGTCAATGGGAAGTACTTACAAGTGCGTAGTGCGCTGGACGATACAGTCAGCAGTTTGACAAAATTAAGACCGAGTTGCAAAGACTTCCAGATATCCTCTGGGATTTGTCGAGTTGCGAGGAGATCTACGGAACCTCACCTTATGGCGCCGACGTCGTCAGAAGAGCGATCTGTGCATCATACAGGACTATCTTCAAATTCTGGTACCGTTCCGCGAAGATTCTTGAGCATCCCAGTAGGTGATGCGAAACTAAGTTATTGAGAGACCCAGCTGAAATTGAATCATTAGAACGCTACGTTGTCATGGAGAACCGCAAGCTCTCTGGGCTGATTTTTGACCTGGAAAGAAACTGGGAAACTCTTTCAAAAATCCGCGATGGCGTCGAAGCGCAACTGAATCACGGAATGAGAGAGAAGATTGCCGCGGAGGCAAAAATGGCCGAGGATATGAGACAGGGCCTCGCTGATGAATTCATCAAAGCAGCTTTGGAACGCTCCGCGGCCCAGATTGACAGAGAAAGGGCCGAGGAGGAAAGAATGAAGGCCGAACTTGACAGAGCAGCAGCTCAGAAAGATCGAGAACTTGCGGAGATTGAGAGACGAAATGCGGCGCAAGAACGGGTAGCTGCGGAACAGGAGCGAAAGGAGGCTCATCTTCACAGGATCACTGATTTGACCTGGAAGTACGAGCATAATCGAGTTCAAGCTGGTATTTTCCACCTTTCTATAACAGTCTGTTCGGATACTGACGATAGTAGGCACAGAACTGAGGTCCTTGATGACTCGGCTCGAAGGCTGTGACGAATTCAGTTTTGGTATTTTCAATAGCGTGCTGAAGGAACGGTACCCTGGAACCTGCGAATGGCTCTTCGATAACGACCAATTCCAAACTTGGGCAGCCGAAGACAGCAAATCGCCTGTTTTATGGTTGAATGGAAAACACGGGACAGGCAAATCTTTTCTCTGTGCATCAGCCATCGACTTCATCTGTGGAAGTCCACCGTCGAAGCGTGTGGCCTTTCAGTTTCTTACAAAGGATCACGTCTCCCAGGCCCAGCTCCTCCGTAACCTCGCTTATCAACTTTTGGATTGCCTCATTGCCAGGAGTGCAGAGACTCCCACCTCGCTGGAACCCTTTTTGCAGATCAACAGAGACGACTCTGGGTCCTTAGAGCGCCTGATTCATTTCGTCTTGCTTGAACTCCCTTTCACTTACATTTTCGTCGACGGACTTGACGAGGCAGACTACGCTGACGGCCAGCTCTTGAGTTCAGCACACCGTCATAATAAAGAAGTTCCAGACTTTGTGACTTTCCTGATGGAGGAAGCGGTTCAATTTCCTGAGAAGTTAAGGCTATGGTGCAGTAGCCAGCCTTCGCCTCGAGTCCAAGAATATCTCTGCCAGCCTGAGTGGAAAAATGTCATCACGGAAATTCCTCTCACAATCGAGGATACATCAGAAGATATTCAAAGATACTTCCTATCCGCCATTCCAGACTCTACCCCCGACACCACTCAGTTTGCAAGATTGTTGGTCACATCAACCATTGCAACAGAAGCGGAGGGAAGCTTCTTGTGGGCGAGCTCAATGCTTTATGATCTGAGAGAAGAAGCAGAAGATACAGACGATCTCATCCGACTCGCTGGTGAGGGTCTTCCGAAGAAGATGAGTGACTTATACTCTAAGGCGATCGAGCGTATGAAAAAACAGGACGGCGGAAACAAAAAACTGCCCCTTTGGAAGTAAGTACATCCATCTACCAGCACAGGGACACCGGGTGCTAACAAATATCCCAGAATCGTTCTCTCGCTCCTGACTTTTGCCAGACGTCCGCTTCGGATTGCTGAGGTGATCGAAGCAGTGGCGACAGTCAGGAGTCCAAAGGGCGAGAACTTAAGCGACCACAAACGCGTTTATCCTAAGAAGATCCTCAGTGGATGTTTGTCGCTCGTGAGGCACATTAAGATTGATGGGAACTACCAAAATGATATCCTCCACCTGTCTCATTCGGCTGTGCGAACTTTCCTGCTCAAGAACTCGGACTTGGCGGACTTCGCTCTGGATGAATCCAACGAGCTAGTGAGCAGTCGGATTATTCGAGACTGTTGCCTTGCTTATTTATCCCAACCACGGTATCGAAAGCTACTCAAGAAAGACAGCTTTGGAGTATTTCGGACCGATGACGAAGAAGATATCAGATCACATCGCCTCCTGTCATATGCAGCCAAATATTGGTACCAGCATTTCGACATGCTAGTTGACAACTTTGGACCCATGCCTCCGGAGCCCAGTGACAAGATGGAAGTTACACACTTTATCAAGTCTTCAAATTTTCAGACATGTCTTCAGGTGCAAAGCGTCTACGTCATTGGCCATTTCATCCAAAGATCGGATACTATCACAGACCAGGTGAAATCCATACGGAGAACTCTACCAATTTGGATGCTTGGCAATGAAGACGGTCTCCACTCACAATACAAGGACTGGCAGGGTGAATGGTGTGAGTTACTTCAATGTGGACAGTCTCGGCAGTTCAATGGAGAGGTAGATCGCTGCTTCTGGGGTGCTCTCGGTAGTTCCAATTTTCTATCACGCAACACTGGTCGATATCAAAGCTTTGAATTTCGCCAGATCGAGAAAGTCGATAAGGAAGATAACTTCTGTCGAATTCAGCAGCTTTCTTCGGATGGGAAGAACCTCATGGTTTGTTGGGTGGAGTCTGAAGAGTAAGTACCTCGATTGCTCTTTCGCATGAGCCTACAAGTAAAAGGCTAGGCTTTACATACTATGGATATGGCTCCGCCCAAACGAAAGCCTTGAAACTAATCGTATTTGCAGTGATTCGAAAAAGCTACATCTAGAAAAATGGAAAATCGACGGTGCCAATTGTCCTCATCTCCTGGAACAAACGATCATACCATTCTCCATCGATGATACCCAACTCGGCCTCTACTCACTTCCTTGTTCGAAAAATTTCCACTCCTTCCCTCTTATCCCGAATATAGCCTGTGTTGTCCCACCGAACGCAATATCGATCTGCTCGAATGCCTCCACGCTCAGGGTGGGAGCAAAACTATTCGAAAAACAGGTCAATAAAAAAATGACATTCTCTGCAATGAAAGTCAGGATTCTGGACGACTCATGGGAGGACGTCCACACTACAGGACCGTACCTAGTAACTTGCCGCAGGCGCATACCAAGAGCACAGCCGTCGGCAATGTCTCAGGCGAGGGAGGAAAAGAGGGCGCGAGAGGCGCGAGAACGGGCGTCAGGTTTCCAAGCCGGAAACCGCCAACGGAGAGGAAACGCTCCTAATCTAGACACAAGCGATTCTGATGACGAATTCAAAAGCTCAGATGAGGACATGGACGAATCAGATTCAGATTCTTGCAGTGAAAATTCTGATCTGGAGAGCATACCGGAAATGTCATCAGCTGAAGAATCCTGGAGTGAAGGATCTGACACTGAAGACTTTTCGGAGAATGAATCAGACTATGAAGAAGCAGAAGAATCTGGATCTGAAGACTCGGAAAATGAGTTCGATATGGACGAGCCGAAAAAATCTGTCAGTAGTGGCTCAGACATCAAATCCGCTCCTACTGCCAATTCGGACGATAGCGAGAGCGGAGATAGCGATCCGGAATCACTTGGTTCATGCGTCAGCTTCGACCAAATTGCTGATGATTCCGACTCTGATTCAGATGACTCCGATATTCAAAGCGACACTTCAGAAAGGTCACTACTAGATCCTGAGCTGCTCGCACAAGAAGAACAGGAACCTGAGTACCCAATCGGGATCGAACGAGCAGGAGGCGTCAAAAGATGCGACGGGTGCAACAAAAATTCCCTGCCCAAGTATCTGCACTGTCTCGTCTGCCAGGAGAATGACTTCGATCTTTGTTTTAGCTGTGAGCGTCGTGGTAGATGGTGCTTCGACAAAAAGCATCAGATGTATCGAATGATCGATCAAAAACCTGCAGGTGTCGCTTCAAGAGCGAATTTTACCATCAAACAGGAGCTGAACGTCTATCGAACTGATTCCAAAGACAAGAAGACCCGAATCTTTCGTTTCCGCAAGAACTATGACAGCATGCTTTACGACTCCCCTCCGATCGTGCACCCAAAACACCCGCTCGTTGTTTGGGCTCTGAGCGGGGATCGTATCCTCTTTGCAGACTTCGAGGGCAATACTTTCTTTCAGCAAAAGATAGATAGCGTGTCCAAGAAAGGTAAGATTCTCACTCCCAGTCAACACTGGTCAATGCTAACGATGTATTTCACAGCTCGACCCATCTGTGTGGATCTGTCATTCTCGCCATGCGGCGGCTTTCTTCGCATGGCGAATATCGACGCCGTGGTAGAGAAAGTAAGCCGAAGTCCGAGAAATCGTCGTCGTGGGGAACCCAGTGTCAAGCCAAAGCTGTGTCTGAATCTCCACGTAATGATTCTCAAGCTTTCCTCAAGCAAGCCCACCAAAATCCCGCCAAAACTAGTCGCAACGACGAGTCTTCGGCTTGGCTGTGGCATGAGGCCTCACGTTCAGGTGTTACCCTTTGCTTTCACCTGGTCCGCCACGAATCTTTACTTGACCATAAGTCATTCCCGACTTCGCGTCTATCGTGTCAATCTCCCTACTTCCCAATCTACTGTTTCGACACCAACAACCGACATCCACTCTAAACCTGATGAATTCACCATCACAGTACCCAAAGAGTTCATATTCCTGCCACGCTCCTCTCGGAATCGTTCAGTCCAATTCTTCCCTCCGAACGAAGAAAGTGCCAATTCCGTCGTGATCATTGGACCACGATATGGTACGCATCCCGCACCATCCATTGGTGTGTATCTGAAAGAACAAGACCTTGGGGGATGGGTGCCTGTTGAAGATAAAGACGGCGAAAGCCAACTTCATACGCCGATGAAGAGACTTGATGGCCCATTTGAGCAGTTTGATGAGGAGAATGATTGTGATATCATTCCTTTTGACTGATTTTTCATATTGTACTCTATATATGCGGAGTGTTGGGTCGGATCAATTTATTGTATCTTTTACGATTTATATTCTACGTACGACTTTGCTGTTCATACGTTCATCGTTTGCTTTCAAGTGAAATTACCACGAAGCGTTATTAGAGGCTGAGTCTCACACTGCTTGGAAGATTGGGTGGTATGTATCCCATCCCGCCCCCCATCTTCAAGGCTTTCGCCAATACGGCTGCACGCCCAGAGATTGAAGGAAGCCAATCACAATCAATCCTCACAGCCACAGCAAAATTCAATATCACTATGATAAGCATTATTTCAGCCTCCAGGCTCGATTGGTACCTTTTGCAGGTGTGATTCGCTGTGCGCCATACACTGCATCTCATACTATGCATATCGATCTATATTGCCTTTTTGCTACGTCAAGCATAAAGCTAGAAATGCCCGTTAGGGAAGGGGACCATCGGCCTGAACTCGGTTCAGGTCTGACGCCGGAGATGGACGGAAGATCAAAACCAACGGAACTTCCTGCTGCCATAAAGTAAAACCACTTTAGGAAGCAAGAAGAGAATGAAAAGAGATCGAACAGGAGAGATAATGAACTAGAAGGATGAAATGATACTTGGAAGTACTAAATCAATTTCGTGGAAAATTCTAAAGACATGTCCCTTTGAAGTTATATGGTAACGATTTGTTCCTGACCTCATTTTTGTATAAATACATGAGTAGAAATAGATCTCCCAATACCTATCCCGGAACTTTGGTAAGCCTCCACGATGCCTATTCGCTAGCCAAAAGCGCTGCAGGCATGATGTTTCCTCTAAGCTCCATAACTCCTCAAATTCCTTCTAAGTCCTCCCGCCTCAAAATTACCACTCCTTTTGAGCGGCGAAGAACTTCTCCATGAACGTGATCCGAGTAGTATCGGCAATCGCACCAGCTCCCCATGAGTCACCCAGCCACATCGTTTGGGTGGCATTGCTGCTGGCTGGCCAATAAGTCAGGTTCCCACCGTTCGGGTTACCAGTCTTGATGAAGTTCGCCCAGTACTGTGACATTTGTCCCTCAATGGTGTAATCATCCGCCGCCCAAGGCGTGGAGGTCTCCGCATAAGGAATGTTGTTAAATGCATACCAAAGCTCGGCTCCGTGGTAAACTCCAGAAGTTTGGTTGGGAGGAGCATGCGTGAAGTAGTAGGTGTAGACGTTGCTTTTGGCTCCGCCAGAAATCCAGTCTGATGCCCATGTCCAGGTGCTAACGCGGCTCAGATCCCGATACATTGCATTAGCGGAGTCGTCAGCTTGAGTGTCATTAGCAGCAGGGTAGAGAGCAAAGAACTCGGTTGAGAGGTTGCCGAACATTTCCGCAAACTGAGTATTGAATGTGTCGACGGTGAGTCCTGGTGATGGGCTTGCTCCAGACTCGTCTTTGTTGTTACCAGTCATGATGGGAACATCGGCATGAGCGTTCAACTGAAGAGCCTCTCCATATCCATGTGTCAATACGTAGCCATCGACGACGGGGCGCCACGCCGGAGGCTCCGTGAAGGCACTGACGTTCTGGAAGGCGGTACCAACGAGAACAGTATCGAAGGCCGAGTCATATGTAAGAAGCGCCTCTGCCGATACATTGCGGAGCTCTGCAATTGTCGAAACGTTCATTTCTGCCAAAAAGCTCACTCCGTAAGCTTCTGCAGCAGCCTTCTCACGATAGCTGGTGGCCAAGGTGTAAGTCTCGGGATCATGCGGACCTCGAGCCCCACTTTCCGCAATCGCTCCAACAATCATACCAGAGACTAGAGGACTGTACATCATATCAAGTGAACTGGCCGAGCCTGCTGATTGGCCACCTGTTGTAATGTGATTCGGATCTCCACCGAAAGCGGAAATCTCATCCCGGACCCATTGGAGAGCAGCGTGCTGGTCAAGGAGGCCGTAGTTCCCGGAGCTGTTGTGCCCAGATTCGGCAGAGAGTTCAGGATGAGCAAGGAATCCGAATGGGCCCATTCGGTAGTTGAAGTTGACGACAACGATGCCTTTTGAAGCAAGTCCGGAACCGTCATAAGTAGCAACTGAGCCAGCACCCCCTTCGAAACGCCCACCATAAATCCAGAAATACACGGGTAAGTTGGAGGATGCCGTGGCATTTTGAGGGGTCCAGATGTTAAGGTAGAGACAATCTTCGGATATGTTTTCCGAGCCAGACGAGAAGATGCCGGCACTGGAGTAACTTTGCGAGCAATCCGCTCCAAAGGCGGTTGCATTCAGCACCCCAGACCAGGACTCAGCTGCAGCAGGTGCTTTCCATCGTCGAGAGCCGGTTGGCGCGGCGGCGAACGGAATACCCTTAAACACCGAAACACCTTCGCGGTACTCAGATGTTGTACCTTGGATGAGTCCGTAGGTGGTATTGACGATGGGGGAGGATGATCGATAGTGCAGTGCTTTGGCGCTGACGAGAGGGCCAGCAGCAAGGCAGGCAAGGACAAATAGGAGGAGCATGACGTTGGTTCGATTGGAAGCTGGGCGGGATAAGAAGCAGTAAGTACAGTAAAGGTAGTCTTTCACTTGTACAGAAACCTCGGAGGATATATACGTTCATTAAAGAGGGGAGGGTGGATTCATCCATGATCAATTGTGGCTCCAGGAAACCGGTAAAGTCGTACGTACCTGTTCATCTAAATCCCTGGATTTTATTAGTGATGTGATACTCGAAGACGCAAGCTTTGTGGCTTCCTAGGAGCCGCAAAAGTTTTTCTGCTGGTCCCATCATGGTGGCGAGCGCCGAAACTTTCGGGTCCCTGCGTAGCTGTATCTTGCACTATACGTGTTTAAATGCCTAAAGGAAACGTAATATAGAGGCCTGCAATTCTTTCATCGAGATCTGTTGGAAAGACACGAAGTAGAGTAATAGTAATATGAAAAAGGACTTGTCGTCGAGCTGACGTGGATGTCGGGCGGGGCTTTTGCCTTTGTGGAGACTCAGTGGAGGCACGGGCCTTAATTGAGCCCCTGAATGATTTCGTTTTGGTGATTAATTGACCAGGAATATTGTACCTTTCGGGACCGAAGCCTTTTCCCTTCTCATTTACTGTAATTTTCCTGGATCTTCAGCATCTGTCGATCTCATCCACATCTTCTTTTTACCCCTTCGGCATTTTAATTGTCGTCATGAACCACGTTGTGTCCCACAAAAAGCCCCACTAAGTGCCCCACGAAATTCCCCAAAGTCTGTTTCAACGTTTCTAAAATTGTTTCCCTCGGATTCCATCGCATAGTTGTATACTCGCAACGTATATTTACCGGGCCTTAAATGACCTAGAAAGCTCTGCAGATTTCTGGATCACGACTCCTTTAATTCACCTGCTCCGCTATCGTTATCGTTATTCTGGACCTTTACTCATGGGTTTTGTGGTATTCTCAGCAATGACAAAGGCAACATTTCAACAAACTGGACTCGATGGACAAGGGGAAGAGGCATTGGGGCTGTACATAGGCATGCAAGTTCGTGATAAGTGGAAGACGAAGAAATTCTCGTTCAGCTTGATGAAAGAATATCGTATTGAATGTTTGTGACCAACTGCAAGACTGAAGATAGAAGTTGCGGCGAGAAATACAAATGATTTCGTTCGGTCCAAACAGGGTCTTTCGGTAACAAAAAGCGACGTCGAAGTCTAGTGTCTTCGCCTCTGCCGAAGTCAAGCCACAAAGCTGTGGGCTCTTTCTCTCTTTCTCATGGCTGATCGCTCTTCATGATTTTGCAAAGACACTTTTGGGCTTCTCCAGAAAGGGTCGAGCCAGACGTGCCAACGGCTGTCCCTGGTTAGAATTGCGGCGAAAAATGCGGCACGAGACAGTCTTCTAAATTAAGCTTAAAACTTATGCCATTTGCGGATACAGCCGAGCCCCACGAAGTGTGGTGGAAGTTTTCCTCTTTTGGGAGGATCTAGAATCTTCAGGCGTGCTGCAATTTACCCATACGTTTGATACACGCCACTTCGCTAACTGGTCAGCAGTTGAACTCTCACAGCCATACGGAGTAACTTCCCTATCATCTTCCAAGATGAAGGCTTGAGGCCGCTGAGCTGCATGTTGCGTGTACGCATCGAGTCGAAGCAGTCTCTCGGTGTTGGTCGTTGATTGACCCCAAAATTGTTGTCGGGATCGTCGAAGGAAAGTACCTCTAGATACTTGTACTTCACCAATTAGACCCAAGCGAAGTCGAGGTTGTCAACTAGTCAAGGGTCAAATGCTGTGTAACCCGAAAGTTCCTTACAAAGTCATTCAGATCCTGCAAGGTTGCCTGTCACTGCCTTTGCCTGCTTTTCATATACCCTAATAACGTGCATCCGTGTGATAGTAGGTAACCATCTGATGACCTGGCCCTATTTCCGTTTGTTTTGGTCCATTGGCTCTCGGTACCACTTTTTGGCGGGTTTATATATAGAGCTATTCCCCCCTTATTGGTTCCTTTCGCTGTCCCATCTCATAACTTTCAACTACAATTGAGGAATGCTCAAGTATACTTTCTTCATGATTGTGCGGTGCTGATATTTCTAGATTGATTCTAGTGGTTGCCGACTCTCTCGCCATGGCGATCTCAACAATCCTCCTCGGTTGCCTCTGCGTGGTAGCTCACGTCAAAGTATGGAAGATTACTAGCTACTACCAAAGTGGCGGCCTTTACATGGTCGCTAGTCTCCGTACTCTGTACGTTAGTATTTGACATCCGCAGGGCCTGAGCCATAGGAAGAGCCTCGAAGTTTAATGGAATAAGCTCTGCTGGAGTTCGCGTAAAGTTCCTTCGAAAAGCCCCTGTGCGATACCATTGCAGAAACGAGAAATAAGGCGTCAACGATCTTGCAGAGCCGGGCCCACAATTTATTTCACATTTCTGACAACCATTTTAAGACTTTTCCCATGGATCAGCAATGCAATTCTCTGCCGAGGCGAAATGTAAGACTGAGGATAATAACGTTGATGTCGAGCTGTTGAGGTGTTATATGGCTTGAATGCCAAAATTTTAAGCATTGCAACCTTGTATGTAGCTTAATCGTGGAGTAGAGACAGGGGTTTGTTGGATGGCCTTTGTGGCGGTTATGCCACATGAGCTACAAACAGCTGACGATTGAAACAAGTTGTGATTTGCCAGCTCGTGGTGATTGTTCCCAAAGCAGACTTTGACAAGTTGGATGCCATCGACCAACAGAGACCAACACTTCGGTTGATATGAGTGGTTCAGGGGCTCGCTAAACTGATCGTGTCGGCGAAAGCACCAAAATTCAGCCAGTGCGTAAAAAGCACACAAAAAAGGGTTTGAACAACTTTACACACTGCAAAGACCCAGAAAGAGTAAAATTAATCGCAAATTTCTTGAATCTCTCGGTCTTCTGCCTGCCGCCTACAGACTGATCCTGGGCTTGGAGTCCTGACTCCTTCAGTTTCCTGGATTCTTTGACTTACCAGAACTTGGCCATATAATAAATGAGCGTGTATCTTATCTCTTGGCTTCCTTGAAGCTCTTGCCAAGCGGAACACGTAACAAACCCTAGCTATGGGATCTTGTTTCTTTGCATTCCTTCAATTCTCCGACCTTGGCCTCAGGCTCCTCGTGGGCATAAATCTTCTTCCTTGACCTTATCGGATTACTTCAAATCTCAAATGCTAACTTTTGTGTACAATGGGTCGTCATAGTGTGAATTATTCAAAATCATTTGAGACCAGTATGGGGACTGGGCAAATTTTGGTATCGCTTCCACTTAAATGTGAATGCAAAATTTGACAATGTGATGCTTCTCGTCCTTGTGTATTGTGTATGACGATAACAGAATCCCTATTCAATCTTGCCAAGAGCCATATTAGGGTTGGAGAGGTTGGGATATGTATTCATCTCGCAGTGGCAGCGCTGGATGGATTCGCGTTGGGGGGGCGGAGACGAGAAACCGCACAATCCTACCTTTCAATCGACGGTTAGCCTTTCAAGTTGATAGCTAGAATTACGGCTTAGGTAAATTTTCTGCTACTCCTAGACCTTTAGATTTGCACAATCATGGATTAGAAGCTTCAAGAGCTTCAAGATTGTGCTAAAAAAAAAAAAATTAAAAAAATATGTGCCTGCGTGCAATCCAAGTGGCGGTCGACAAGCATGGGTTCGGTAAGAAATATTGTGCGATGAGGGACTCAAGGTCATTTATGAATAATTATGTAAGGGTAGATTTGAAAATCGCAGAGGGTCCAAAAAGATTCGAAGTTTGGGTACTGTAAATGGTTTGACGTTGCCGTAGCCGCCTTGGCGACTCGCTTAGAGCGGAACTCTAAAAAAAAGGCTAAAAAAGGACAAAAAAGAAATTCGTTGATGACGATGGGATTCTGGTAACACTTCAGTGAGTAAAAAGCCCTTTAATTTTCGTCACGCAATATTACTTACCGAACCCATGCTCTTTCGAACCAGTATTATTCATTTCAAGTTGACCTGAAACTGGCGCCATAACCGCTCGGCCACGTCACCAAATTGATAGTTTGATTCCCAAAATTTGCTTATTTTAATACATACGTCCGGCAAGCTATTCTACTGTATACCGGTTCTTCACCGCCCTAGCGTTGCCGAAATTGGAAAGTCCTCGTAGAAACTCGTTTCCCAACTCAACCCCCCTTTTTTAAAGCTCATAAGTTTACACAGTACCGTATTAATTAGTCTATAAGACCATGCGTTGCAAGTAAACTTTTACCACTTTGGCGACTTAGGACCATATCTTGTAAGAAGAATAGGGTGCTACAAGTGGCATTAGTTTTATAGAAAGTATATAGTGTTTAAGAGGAAGGGGGGGGTCATACTTATAGTGTGGTTTTTAGGGGAATAAGCCTGAATTTGAGCCTATACTTTTATGCTCTTATAATTTCTTGCTCCGCCTGGCTCGAAAAACCTGCTCTTAGAAACGATAGAACAGGGGTGGGGGGTTCTTATCACCAGGAACGGGTCTTATAGACCAATTAATACAGTATCTCAATAACGATTGCTTCTCTCTAAATTTGCGCCTTACTTAAACTAATTAGCTTGCAGATTTTGAATCCCATCGTCATCATCCCTTTTGCCCATCTGTTGGGCTTGTGGCAAAGCCACAAACGTGTGCATCGTTTCCGAGGTTGGCTACCTTAACACGAAAATCACCCCTAGCACAGAATTACGTTACTGGCACTCGAAACCTATTTCAAGTGACCACATCGTGACATGAACTACGAAGCGTCGCAATGGCCATCAAGCTCCGAAGCCACAACGAACTTGCTTGGCACGACCTGCCTAAATTCTCTTCCACAATTCTTACGACCTCTACTACATTTTGAAACGCGGAAATTCCGGTTTAATTCTTTATCTTGCGAGACGGCTCAAATGTGCCACGATGCAGACTCACAAATCGGCGTCTCAAAATTCCCCCTCCACATCCCTTTCGAGACACTCGAAGACTTCTGGAATACCTTCGTAAACTCCGGTAGTATGACTCCCGTCAACAGTACAGTACATTCGCCACAACCTTCGACTCTCCTCTATTGTACACAAAGTCTGCGGTAGTCGGTAGCAACCTGCTGCTATAGTCAATCCGTACTTCAACAAAACGCATACTCCTAACCTCGTTTCCACCTCCACCGCTTACGTTCCCGCCAGGTTTCTTTCCGGATCAACCAGATGGCTCGGTCCCTGACGTTCACTCTGCGAAAGACCAGGCCCTGCTTCATCCGGACGACGCATTCTCAGGCATGCCCCCTGGATCGTAGATAGTTCAGCCCAGACACCCTGGTTTAAACTTAGCATTGTTCCTTCTATATTCAATCATAGTTCTACCCTCCTAATTGGTTTCCAGAGGGTTTCACGGTGCCCTTCTTTCCCATCTGCAGGCAATGTTCACCGTCGCAACAGCAAAATGGCCAAGCAGAAAGGCCCACGGTCCACGGAGTAAAATGGTGGAAGAGTTCCCACAAAGACGGCTTTTTGTGGGAATGCTGCAGACTTTAAAAGCAACTGTATGGACTTCGTTAAGTACCATCCGTCTTTGATTGTCGGTGTAGTCAAGCAGATTAGTAATGAAGGAACTGCTCTTCCAAACCTCCGCACTTTTGTTCACATAATGCTCAAACCCCAACCTAATCCCCCTCTGCTGATTCCCGGGTCAACACCATTTTTTGATCCCCTTCATCTCGTGTCCTCTTGAATCCCCTCATATCAAGCCATCGCACCCCTAATCACCTTCCAAATTCAGCCCCACCCACCCAGCAAAGTCGTAACGCCCGTAACCACAATAACAGCCCCATATTCCGTCTCATAACCCCACTTCCCCACCATGTTCCGGACTGTCAACGACCCCGCACTAACCGGTCCACCAACTACAAAGCCTACTCTCCTTCCCCTAATAACAACCCCATCACCAAACCAGCATCCACTTCAGCATCATCCCCGGCGGTTTCACGCTCTCCTCCCTTCACCTCGCCAAACAACCCGGGATAGGTACTCGAGAACCCTCCTGCAAAGAATTCACACGCAAGGACGAAAGATGGTTAGCATGGTGAAGGAAGAAGAGTTTGAGCCAGCCAGGCCCCAAATTAGGAAGATCGACAAAGCTGAGCCAAGGGACGAGATTAGGATTGTGGTTGTGGGTGTCATGCGGTCGTTTAGATACCCGACGATTAAAGCACCTGGTACGGAGGCGAGTGAAAGAGGGCGATTAGCATCGTGCCTGTGGTTGATGGTAGGTTGAGAGTGTTAGCGTAGGATGAGAGGTAAGTTGTTGGGAGGAGGTATCCGAGGGATTGAATTGTGTTACCTAGTTCGAGCATCCAGAATGTTTAGTGTTTGAGGAAGTTCCAGGATAGCGTTCTTTGTCTTGCATTCCTGTCTCTAGAATTGTTTGGTGGAATCCGTGGCTTCAAGAAGAAAAGAAGAGGTGTTTTATGATGACGAGGGTGATTGACCAGGCAAGTAAGATGATTCGTGCCCCGAAATGCGAGAGTGGAAACGACATGAGAAATGGGAAAACGAAGCCAGTAGTTGATTTTCCAGCCCAGATGGTACCGTAGGCCATTCCCTTCCTCGCGATGAAACCACTCATCCAGATAAAGCATTGTCGGGGAGAAAAGGAGTCCGCTTCCAGTCGCACACATTACCCCCTGAGAAACAACGAGCTGCCAGACTTCCGTCGCAAAACTGGAGAGGATGAGTGATGACGCGGTGATAGGGAGACCAGCTGGCCCGCAATTGTGGCGGAGTTTGCGGTAGCGGGTGAGCAGCGTGAATGTAGACGGCATCATGGGGTACATGACGCCATTCAGAGTCGTACAGACCGTCGCGATCGAGCCGGCTGAGCCCGCAGCGAAGGGCGAGTGAAGGGGGTTTGTGCAGTACTCTTGAAAGACGCCAAAGGAGAGTGAATAGCCTGTGTTTCATGTAAGTTAAGGGGAATAGGTGGGGGGAAGAGAGAGAAGGACCCCAGATTGGTGCTTGGGTTAGTGTGCTGGCTGCGAGGATGAGGTAGGCTTGTCTGCCGTGGTCTGTGAGTGGGAGAGACCGCATCGAGATTTCTGCTGAGGTACTGGCAATTCAGTGACCATATTGAGCTGGCCATGATCGAAACTTGGCGCTGAGGATCTGCTACTGATATTTAGCAGTTCCATCAAGTTTGTGGACGTCATTGCGAGATGAAGGATTTCGCAAGGTACGAATACCTATGACCGAAATAATGATTAGCCAGGAGGAAGACATCCAACTTAAATAACCATCTCCCATTCCGATCCCTATGACAGAGATTATGCAGCTATTCAGGGCAATGTGTCGCGTACCCAATAACGTCGTTCACATCTGGCCCACATCACCAGCCTTAGGCCAAAAGTACGAAAGAGGAAACCCGAGCAGGAGTGACGCAGGTCGTGAAGAAATGAGTAAAATTTCAGTGAAAGACGGAAATAAATCATTTGCAAACGGATGTATCTTCATTTCCAGAAACTAGAGAAATACAGCAACCAGCAGACTTCCTGCCAAAAGTCGGCTTCCAATGCTCCTTACCACTGCCCCACCAGTCGATTGCGTTGCGAAAGTTGAAGTCCCGCTCGCCGAAAGTGTCGCGCTCGCAATCGTCGTTGCGTTTTCAGAGCTACTCGCCCCTGATTGTTTTAGCGTTGCTGAAGCGGCACTCGTTTGAGGTGTCTTCCCACCACTCGTCATCGTCGGTAAAGCAGTAATTTGCACTGAAGCCAAGCTCACAACCTGTCCGCTCCCCGTCGTCGCGGCTGCTCCCGAATTCGTTACAACACTCGAACCCACAGCCGTACTCGCCGCAGCAGACGAGACGAACGTCGCCGTATTACTCACATTCAACCACGGCGCAACAACACACTGACTCGCCAGTGCATTATCCACGTATTTCCCACCCTGTTTCGTCGGCGTCAAACTCAGCACATAACTCGTACTAAAGCTCCCCGCAGCCCAAGCAATATATCCCAAAAACACATCAGAATTCTGATTCAGGAACGTATTTTGAGCGCAGAAGTCGGTGAAGCAGGAGGATGTTGAACCCGCTCCTGTCTCGCTGACCATAGCCTGCCGTCCGTTTTGGCGCAGGAAATCAGCAACGAGTTGGAAGGCGTCGGCGATATTGTCTGTTGTGCATTCGGCGTGCTCGCCTGAGTTGTCCACGTCAAGATATTTGTGAACATCCAGAATCAATCCCGTAATCGAACCATCTGGATTCGTAACATTCGAAAGCGCAGCCGCAGATCCATTGCTTACAAATGTCGCAGCGGACGTAAAGTTATTCCCTGGCAACAAAATCATCTGTGTCGTGGCCCCTGCATTTCTAATCGCCGTGACAGCACCTTGAACACTGTTTGCCCAAGCCGTGATATCAACGTCATGAGGTTCGTTCATGAGTCCGAAAACCACTTTGCCGTTGCTTTTGTACTTGCTGGCGAGTTGGGACCAGAGATCTGCGAACTGGGCGTCTGTTGGGCCTCCCGAGGACTGGCCGATGATTTGCCCGTTGAAGCGTGCGAAATTGTGGATGTCTATTGCACAGTAGGCGCCTGTTGATAGGCAGGTTTGCATTAGCTGGTCGTATTTGCCGAAGTTTGTTGAGTCAAGTGTGCCGCCGAGTTGGTTGTTGACGAGGAATTGCCACGAAACAGCTGTCCAGTTTAGTACGGTGGACATGATAGGATCAATTCGAGCCACTTACGAAGGCGAAATATGTTCATATGGTCGTCGGTCACAAAATGCTGCATCTGACCTGCTCCATCTCCGCCTCCAAGCGAGGTTAAGGGAGGCGATATAGAGGAAAGAGGACATGTTCCCTACAGAAAGTTAGCAACCGGGCACCACGAACACCATAGAGACCCCCAACTCACATCAATTTGGCACCCAAAATCAAATCCAGCAATGTTCATTCCCTGTTTCTCCGATCAGCTCAAGCACTGGTCATGCAACATTAGAAAAACTAACCATGAACTGAACCTTCGCCAACGCCAGGGGTATCACACCCAAATGAAAAAGTGATTTGAAAAACATAACCAGATGTGGTCTGAAACGAAAGTATGGGTGAGATATTACAATGAAAGGAAAAGACGGTGTGGATGAGAATGCAGCCCTACGAGCGATCGAACATATAGGGTAAGTGGGATACTTATCGATCAGCAAAGGAAAATATTTTCCAAAAAGAGATCCAATGCAGTGGAGATCAAACACTGCACCGTCATCTGAGGAGGTTGCATTGCTAGACGAGCGCTTGGCACTTTGAGCAATGCGATGTAGTGAAGAAGCGAGGTAATGAATGACAGCACATCAGACAGACCAAGAGAAATGCGGTCCGCTTAGGCCAGCTTTTAGATCGCTTTGATCGAATTCGAGGCTCAGAGGGCAAGTCAGACGCTGGGAGTTTCAGACTTCAAACGAAGCTCGCGACTCCAAGCCAGCACGGACTATTCAGATAAAGGCTGATACACGTGATTCAAGCGCGTGATGGCTTGAATGGAGATGGCATCAGCTACTTTTGGTTGTTCCTTGTCGTGGAGATCTATTCAGAACAAGAACCATGGTTCCTCATATCATCGGAAAGAGCCACAGGCAATCAAGATGACCCATAGATCGGGGATCGGGCGACGCATGCCTTGTCGCAGCTCATATAAATCCTCAAGGGGATCAGACACCAAGAATGGCGGTCTTCAACTCTAGAGACTCACCTTGAACTCCTGAATTCGTTCCCACCCTTTGTCTCCCTGTTATCAAATCCTCGCTGAAGAGTCATGGCCACCACCGTAACTGTCGACGATGTCCACTCCGCCGCCACCAAGGTGGGATTAAAAGTAGCGGAAGATGAAGCAGAAGCCTACCATACCATGCTAATCGCCACCGAATCCGCATCTACCTGCCCCTTCGCAATGCCAGACTATCATCTCCCCGTCGATATAGCCACCTACCCTAGGACCAACATCCATCTCCCCACAGCCGCAGAAAATGTCCTCGGCAAAGCATGGGTATACACCTTCTCCGCCAAATCCGCCCACCCCTTCGGCCTCCTCGCCAGCAAGATATTCTGCCTAAAGATAACATCTGCGTAGCAGGCGTTCCCCAACTAAACGGAATAGAGATGGGTATCGCCCTGGATCCCTTCATCCGGCGCTATAATCGTGTCTAGAATTCTAGAAGCAGGATGTGAGATTATCGAGACTGCTACTTTCGAAAATATGTCGTATTCACCATCATCCACCACATCTTCTACCGGAGCGATCCACAATCCTTACGCCAAAGGCTACTCAGCTGGTGGTTCGAGTTCAGGTGTTGGGGCATTGGTGGGAAGTCCGTAGAACTTGGTCGATATGGGGATTGGTGCTGATCAGGGGGGATGATTCGCGTCCCGGCTGCAATGAGTGGTGCAGTGGGGTTGAAGCCTACCCATGGGCTTGTACCGTATACGGGAATTGTAAGTAAAGCGGTGGGGGATCATGTTGGGCCAATTTGTAAGAGTGTTATGGATGTGGCTGTTTCGTTGGAAGTTGTTGCTGCGAGAGATGGTTTGGATGATCGTACTGCTGGGGCACAGAGACATGGAGATATCAAATACTCCTCCAATTTGAAGGGTTTGTTTGATGAGTCGTTGAAGACGAATGGAGAGTTGGGGGAGGTGTTTAAGGGAACAAAAGTCGCGATTCTGAGGGATGGTATGGAGGAACCGAATGTCCATCCGGAAATGCGGAAAAAGGTCTATGAGTTGGCGTATAAGTTGAGGGAGCTGGGTGCTGAGGTTGAGGAGATTTCGATGCTGGCGCATATCTCGGGTAGAGAAATTTGGACGAGTGTCAGGAGAATTGGTGGATCGCTTGCGCTGGGTGGGAAAGCGAGTGGGAGGAAACAATTTTGTTCAGTCCATTCATTGATAAGTTGCTTCCTATGACGCAGGAGAAGTGGGAGAAGACACCGCCTTCTGTTGAGAGCACAATTATCAATAGAGGATATGCGTTGGACAAGTATCTCACCTTGTATCCTAAGTGTGTGAACTTGGTAGCCCAGCATAAGTGCCTCTCAATTCCAAAGCCTGTCGTCCCGACGCTGACGCTCACAGTTTCCAGAGAGTATTAGGCTCTCCTCTCCAAATGCGAAATACTCATCACACCAACAGTCTCAAGTACTGCTCAAAGCTCGCGGGCCCTGAGGCGGAAATCATGGCAAAGTAGAAAGCCGAGCAAGGAATTGCCATCAACACTTCGCAATTCAACTTGGCTGGGAACCCTGCGATGACGCTTTCTATCGGTTTCATTCCCGACCTGAGTGGAGCTAACCCCAGTGTCAAGCTGCCAGTTGGTATGCAGATTATTGGGCCTTTCCATGGAGAGGAGCGGCTTCTCAAGGTTGGATATGCATATGAGAAGATGTTTGACTGGAGGAAAGAGTGAAAGGATAGCGAGAGCCAATAGAAAATGACCTTCATCACCTGAGATGTACCATGCTTGAAGCCTGAAATGATGGCTTTCAAGTGCAGACTTCGTATTGTATCTTTGTCCGACCTTTGCCATACAATAGGTTCTAGAATTCCCCATAGAAGCAATGACTAGACAAAGTAATGGCAGTATGACAGGGATAGGATGGTGCAGACCTCTTTTCCCGCAGACAAAGAAGTGTCACCTGCGAAAAGATACCTGCCGGTCAATAGTACTCGAAAAGTCTCCTTCCCCAAAGCCAATTGACAGCACTTATCTCCAAGGTGCAGACCTGGGCACCCTGCTATTGTTGTGCAACGGGGTCACGATCGGTAGCATACGCGCGGAAAATCGATTGCCATTTGGACATCAAGGCTCTGCAGAAACAATTAGCCCTCGTCCCGTCAAGCCCTGCAGCAATCAACGTACCAATATAGCCAGTTTTCACACGCCGATATGCCTCTTCATAGGACACATCGGCCAAAGTACCAGAACTTTTCTTCCATGTCTCGCCCGTATCATGTCCCTGTATCATAGAAATCAACCATCCTCTCACCTAAGCCACTTCACTCAATATCATCCTTAGCTCCCGGGCTACGACTTCTCGTTCTAGCTCTTCCCTTCGCCGGCGCACGACCTCCTCGTCCCTTTCCTGGCGGCGGTCGAACGAATGCGAAGTCCACCTCAATCGTCTGATCCAACAGCTTCGTGTTATGCGCACCATCGATCGCAGCTCGTGCTTCGTCCAAGGTGGGGTATTCGATCAGCGCGTAGCCCTAGCATCGCAGATATCTGTCAGCCGGTTCCCTTGATCAATCTTCCATCTAGCCCTTATTCAAAAGTGCCCAAACTCAAGCTTGTTTCCCTCCTCTGCTACCTCCAAAATCGTGCCAACTCACCTTGACATAACCAGTCCGACGATCCAAATTCAAGTGCAGATTCTTAATCTCTCCGTAATCCGCAAACCGATCATTCAGATCCTCCTCACTCGCCTCTTCGTGGACGTTGGTGACGATGATGATCCAACCTTCGATGGAGCGCACGGCGGTCGCGTTGGAGTGGGTTGTCATGTTGCTGTTCTTGGAGTCGTGCTTGGCGTCTTCAGGGGAGAGGGGCGCATCGACGTCCATTTCGATATCTGCCATGCTTGCGGTTGTTTGATGAGAGTGGGAGTAGGATGTTGTTCGTGGTGTATGGGGGTTGGTTGAGGACGCTGTTTGATGAGGCTGCTGATCGCGCTGTGGAGATGGAATTTTTTGGGTATGGTCGCGACCCGTGTTTCCTTTGGCTCCCGCTCTCGCAAACTACCCTTCAACCACAGCATACCAATCACTTCTCAAACAATTCGATAGCCAACAGAATCTTGCAGTTCTAACCAGAGATGATCCTTGAAACTATTTCCCTTCCTGACCATGATTGCTCCCAAGTTACCAGTGAACGGGATGTATAGCCACCGCGACCCGTTCCCGTTCTGGCGGTTGCGAATTAGATTCCTTGCAAGATCCTCCCCAGGCACCTCATAGGCCTGCCGTACGATATCAGTCCGCCGTGCTGTACCTATGCAAGCTGACGTGAGCTATTCCTAGCAATGCGGCACGCAAAACCTTTTGATAAAGAGACTGATCGAGTATAATATCAAGAGCGGGAGTGGCTTCAAGTCAATGTCTCTTTGTTCCCGCCGAGTAAAACATTTTCGAAAATCATTTTTAAGTGCTGTTTCCCCGTCGCTGGTTTCTACTCTCTTCGCATGATTGACT
This sequence comes from Gamarada debralockiae, assembly GCA_002803225.1. Lineage (NCBI taxonomy): Eukaryota > Fungi > Ascomycota > Leotiomycetes > Helotiales > Hyphodiscaceae > Gamarada > Gamarada debralockiae. Next base: position 33,529 of record NXFV01001374.1, on the reverse strand, counting down.
TTATGACTTTCTTCCACCTCTATGCTTTCTAGCAAAAATGGCTTCAAGCGCAAGCCCAGAACACCACAAAGTCATTGTCTTGGGCGCTGGATTCAATGGAATCGTACTTGCCAAAACCTATCTCGACATCGACCCCTCAGTTGATCTCCTGATAGTGGATGGCGAGAGTTCAGTTGGAGGGGTGTGGTCGGCAGGTAGGATATATCCTGGCCTGTGCTATGAAATGCCTGCACCACTGTTGAATTTCACCGAGCTGGATATGTGTAGAGAATTTGGCATTGAGAAATGGTCCGATGTTTCAGGCAATATGGTCAATGAGTTTCTGGTATTTCTCACTCTCGAAAGACATTTCTTTGAACTGCCCTGACGAAAGCAGGTCCGATATGCCACGAAATTTGGTCTTATCCAGCGCTGCAGATTCAATACCATGGCTTCGAAGGTTGAGAGGAATGGTGCGGGCTGGAAACTTCTCGTCCATCCTACCGGCAACAAGAAAGCTCCCCTCGAATCGTTAACATGCGACAAGCTTATTCTAGCCACCGGCATCACTTCAGCTCCTAGTATACCGGACTTCGATCTCAGCTCATTCGATGGTTTCTCCTTCCACTCCGTTGAAATGGGCAGGCGACATAAAGAACTAACCGCCGACTCGGTCAACCACGTAACAGTGGTCGGTGGTCACAAGTCGGCTCTCGAAGTAGTAGGGACTTGTGCGCAAGCTGGAAAGAAAGTCGAATGGCTTGTGAGAGCTGATGGAGGCGGACCTACGTGGATGATGCCCGCCAAGAATCCGGATGGGTCGTCCCTGGCGAAGCTGTCTACTATTAGAGCTATTGGATTTGTCAGCCCGAGTGTCTATCGTTCTGATCGGTGGCTCAATCGGTTCTTACATAGTAGGCGGTGGTGGCTTGGGACTTGGCTCATCACATGGATATGGGGATATATGACGAAGATGATGCAAGGGGACAAGTATACTAAGAGTGAGAATGGTCGAAGGTTGAAGCCGCAACCAGATAAGTATGTTGTAATTATATATTTTGTTGATTAGCTGTTAATACGTTCATCTCAGTATGTTTTGGTTTGTCCCTGGAGGAACCATCACACATGACAGAGATCTCAAAACACTGGAGCTCGTCGACGAAGAGAAATTGATACACGTTAATCGAGCACACTTGACCTCCGCCAAAGGACATTCAGTGACTCTCGATACCGGCGCGTCAGTTCAGACAGATGCCATCGTCTGGTGCACAGGATGGATGTTAGCCAACTTCACTCTCTGCTCTCCAGATCTGGCCAACGAAATCGGACTTCCCGTCAAACTAAAAGACCTCCCCGAGCCAGAAACCCAGTATTGGAAGGCCCTCGATGCTGAAGCCGACCAGCGCATCCTCGACTTATATCCCATCCTCAAAACCCCACCCACGAATCTCAAACGCCACGATTTTGGCGTAACATCTTTCCGCCTCTTCCGCTTCCTCGCCCCTCCCAAACTCGCTGCACGAGGCGACAACTCCATCGTCATTGTCGGCAATTATGCCAACGGCCACGTCCCAACCACTGCTGAGATCGTATCCTTGTGGGTCGTGGCATATCTCGAGGATCTCTTCCCTCCCCATACGAAATCACTCCTACGCGATCTTGAGGGGATGAACAAAGATATCGCGCACGTCGATGCTTATCGACGGAAACGATATCTGAATTTTGCGCCGTATCGATTGAGTATTTCTGAGACGCCGGAGTTCGATGATCAGTTGATGAGGGATTTGGGGCTGAGGGCTGATCGGAAGAGGATGCGGATGCCCGGAGGTTGGAGAGGGTGGTTTGGGTTGAAAGCTTGGTATCGAGAGTGGTTTGAGGGGTATTTTGCTAGTGATTATGAGGGGATTGTGCAGGAGTTTCTAGCTGGTGTAGAGGAGAGGCGTAGGAAGGTCAATGGCCATGCGAATAGTCAAACAAACGGGGCAGCGGTCGACGGCTTGAAGAAGGACTAGGATCCTTCTCTTACTTATCTTTTTTGGATTATTGCGATTGGGTGTTATTTCTTGCTCTTTTAGTTTATTCCTTATGTTTTAGAATATTTAGATATCAAAGTATCTCATTCGCCGTCCGGGTTGCGAAGTTGTCGTTCGTACTCCGTCAATGTAAAGGGAGTTCCAATCTTCTTCTCACAATACAAAGTCCTGCATTAGCAGAATTCCACTTTTGAAAGCTCCGATCTAATAGCCTCATTCCAGAACATCTCATATCTCGCTGCGCAATGCGCTTCCGACCATAAGTAGTCCTCTGAGAATCTTTTCGCATCCTCCCACCTTCCCAATCCAGCTCCCCTCCTCATCTGCGCCAACCGATCCACAAACCACCTCCGCTGCGCACCCTCGAGCGCCGCTGTCCCACCAACCAATATCGCCCACAGCAATATTTTGGCTTGATCGCGATTGTACATCACCAACGCACTCGGTAGTCGACAGAACAGCTCTCTCATCAACTCCGTTGTACGAACCGAGACCGTCTCTGTGACGCGCAGACTGCGGTTGATGAATAGAAGTGCTGCAATTCGGCATAAATCGTGAAGGAGATCTGGGGAGAGTGGGAAATCTGCGATTTCACTAGGGCCGGTGAGGGACACAAGACGTTGCTCGAGACTGGTGCGTTCGCCGACGAGGAGGATGAGCTCTTTTTGCGCCATGGCGTGGTGTTTATAATGCGAGTATATCAATGCTACTTTCGCAAGATCAAGAAGTGCTTCCTTGACCCCGAGCTGAAAATCATTGCTTGCCGTCAAATCGCAAAATCCTTGGCCTGGTGGGTGTGGTGTTGGAGGTTGAAATATAGGATTGCGGGATTCGAGGAGATTAGAAGCTATTCGAAATCGAAGAGGTGTAGAGGTTGACGATGCGCCCCAAAGATCAATCCTATTTCGAATATATGTTAATGAAGACTTTTAGGATGGGATGGTGGAGAGAATGTGGATTGCTTTACCAGGAAACTAATAGTTGGAGGAAGCCTTTTAGTCCGAGGTTTTGGAGGCCTCCTCTCAGCTTGACGAGCCCGGAGAGGCCGTTCATGTGGTGTTCGTATTCTGTTAGATGGCCTTCATCTCTCTGTCAAGTTATGGATCGTAAGTAATTTGACCAAGGATACATTTCGCCTCTCTCGGATGGCGAGGGTCTCAAACTCACTGACATAAACTATGCCTTATCAGCAACATTTCTTTCTTTCAAATGCCAAACACTCACCTCATATCCTGCGAGTAGTAAAATAGCAGTAATAGTCTCATCAGATATCGCCTGCTTATCATCGTTCAGCCTTTCTCGTATGGTCACCAACGCGTGTCGCTTATGTATTAGATACCATGGAGGAGAAGTCATTCGTTTGGTCTCGATTGTGCGGGTGTCTGGCCCCAGAGAGCACTTTGCACGAATAGATGTGTATTGAAAACCAGATATGCAGAGAAGTGAGTGCATCACTGCTTTCTCTGATAGTGCTAATGGGAGTATTAAGGTTAACATTGGGTTCGACAATGCGTTTGCTTCCAGAGGTATCAAGCCGGGTCCTTGAATTTTGATATCTGGAGAGAGAAGTGTCAGCAAGTTGGTCGAGCGGCGATCGCGAACAAGTACAAAAATCAAGCCACGCCTCCATGTGCTTTGGCATTGCTAATGGTAAGGTGTCGAAGGGATCCATAGGTCCAATCGATGGTATGGAACTACAAGATGCATCTTCGAGCTGAGGTGGGAGTGATGCATCTTTTGAATGCTGGTGAGTTGAGGACTCCAGTATAGGTAACGATTGAGTCCGAAGCTGCTTATGAGGACGTGGTTGTAAGTGAGTATGACTAAGACTTGAAGTGGAGTAGCTCTAGTTCCACGACTGTCAACACTCATTGTGTTCTGCAGGAGAAGAAACGAGGTATCTGACCCGAAACTTCTTTTTCAATCTCTCCTTCTTATTCAAGTCATTCATAACGTGCGCTCGAACAGCGTTGCGGTCTCTCTTGATATGCAAAGTATGTTTATCTGTGTTGATGAAGTGGAAGTCCTGATACTGTCCCCAATCAAAGCTCGGACTATCGGGATTAAGGCTTGCCTCCGTCTTGAAAGAACTAATGCCACCAGCTTGATCTTCGGTATCTGTTTGCTGGCTGGTATCAACGGGCTCATTTGGGGGTCGACGCATCTTGTCGTCAGGCTTGAAGGATTTGAATTTGAAAACGGTTGCCATGTATTTCGACTGCAGTTCAAGAGACGATAAGGGGGTAATTCTGAGTGGAGGATTGCAACTTTTCAACTGTGTGACTATCCTCTTTGAAGATAACCAGTAGATACTAACAGAAGTTATCTCCGTCCACTCGGATTGAGTAGCGACGTTGAACAAGGTCCGCAGGTCGCCGAAGACGAAGGGTTGCAGTTTATACCAAGAACTTCGAGAGCATTATTAGGGAGACTAGAGAGGAACGCTACTAGGCGCGCACATCTAAGTCCCCTCAAGTTGGGACGCGTCACTAGCGTATGCTGGCTGACTCAGATGAACGCATAGATGAACGTCTTTCGACTTAGTTAGTGAAGTGAAGCCAATGCCACGATAGGGCGTTAGCGCCAGACGCACTTTCATAATCAAAGTGCATCAAACTTTAAACCTAGGTCTATTTACAGTAGAGGGGAGCTATAGCCACCGTTTGCTTCGATAGGGAAAGCTTTATAATCTTTCCGAGGTTGGAATCAAAGTCGTCTTCCTATCGGTAGGATGCAAAGAAAATACACCGCAGTTCGGGAGCAAGGACACCCCTGTGAGTGAGTTCACACCGACTATATTTTAAGTTCAAAAATCCTATATTACAAAACGTTTGCTTCACTTTGATTTTGACTCACCCAGAATCAAAGGCTCATTGTCTTCCAGTGAGACTCAGTCTAAAAGAACCAGCAACACTTGTCTTAGTGGCGCTTCATTAGTACCCATCCCGATGAATTTGGGAATGAACTTCACGCTGCAAACTCGGATGTTAGAGAGTTTCGACACAGTGGTTTTCAAATTCGAAATCATTTATCTGTCATTTACAGCAATGTGTGAATGATAGCACGAAACGAAATCTAGAATGATGCTGAGCCTCCAATTTCGGAGGGCCACAAAGACGGGAGAACCCAAAACCAACTTGGGACTTCTAGTAAGGCTGAGCTTAGGAAAGCACAGACTTCCGCTCTTCCTTGGCGCGATTGTTAGATCGCTTTTTGGTTCGTGGGGAAGGATGACAGTGCGGTAACACAAGTGGGGGGAGGCTGAGCAAGCTGAGTTCGACCTAAGCCACGGGTCACACCACAGGGCTTGCCAAGGCAGCTGAGGCCATCCGTGGGAAGATGAATGGCCAGCATCAGACAACAAATTTCAGAAGGCTTGGAGAATACCCAGCTGAGTATGCTGTTGCTGTGAGATGGTGCTTGCCTGATTTTGACATCCCTGAGGGAACCAACTATATGGCAGGCCCGAAACCCCAAAATGCCGTCCCCAAAAGTTTCCCTCTTCTCTTCGTTCTTAGGAAATTCAAAATAATAATTTTACTTCTTCCCCTCCGTTTACCAAAAAGGCATGTCTTTCATTTCCATCCGCTCGGCTACCAGTCCAGACAGCTACCTTCGCCTCGATGGCAGAAAGGTTCCCGCGACTCCTGCGGGAAAGCCTCCAACTGAGACTGGTGGCACAGTGGATTTGCAAAGGGATGTTGGCCCACTGGAAACGTTGATTCTCCACACGAACGACAATGGGACCTCATCTTTTCAAGTCACCTCATTGGACAACATTTACCTGCGCATGGATGCCAAAGGCATCAAAGCACGTGCAAGTAACGGGGGTGGCGTTGTCAACTGCCAGAGAGGAATCGGACCACTTGCAAAGTTCCGCATCGAGCCTCAGTCAGATGGTTCAAAGGCACTCGAATCAGCTGCTTCTCCTGGAGTCTACTTGCGTATCGATGGGAACGGCAAAGCCGACAAGGACGGAGGAACGGGAACCGTGAACTGCCAATGGGGAATCGGGAGCACCGAGAAGTTGCTGATCGTTGAATCCGACGTAACAACTGCGCTGAAGCACGAAGACATCGAGACAGCAGTCCACACCTACGCTCCTATGCTTCATCTGCACCCAGACGAAATCTACAAGAATTGCTCCATCGAGTGGTTCCTCGAGCACAGTTCCCTCCACGACGAAGTCCTCAAAAAGGATCTCCTTCACCCAACAGTCGACCAACTCCCTCAAGGCGTCGGTTCTGACAAGCGCTACTGGCTGATACTCGATCCCAACGCCGAAGGAGGTGACATGTCAACAGCCAAAGCCTACGTCCATGCGTTCTGGAACCCCGGGATGCCGTACACCGATCTGCAGTTTTGGTTCTTTTCTGCTTACAATGGGCATGCTACTGCTCATATCAACGGTTTCGAATTCACAAAAATTGTGAATCAGGGAGATGTAGATTTGCGTCCACTTGGAGAGCATTTCGGGGATTGGGAGTATTGTGTGATAAGGATTGATAATGCGAGTAAGAAGATGACGCATATTGGGCTGAGCCAGCATGGTGCGGGCCATTTCTTCAACGAGACGCAGTTCAATGCGTTCCAGTTCCGGGGCTCGCATCCGATTGTGTATTCCTCGCTCAATGGACATGCAAACTATGCTGGCATTGGCCCAAACTCAAGTATGTATTTCTTGGAGCAATCCATTTCCTCCTCTATCCAAATTCGCGAGTTCTAAGAGCACAATTTGCTTCAAAGGGCTTTCTCTGAGCAAATATTTGTCTCGCAACTCACAAAAAGCTGCTCGGCTCCTTTTCTCTTACCTTGTCAAGCAATTGCTAACTCGGAAAACTTCAAAGTGGCGGATTACAAGATTCCGCCTGTTGAGATCCCTGCCGGGATTGAGTTCTGGTTACACAACGATACCGCTGCTGGAGGGGATATTCTGGATTGCTCGCAGCACTATCAGGTCGTGATGGCGGACTGGTTGACGGGGAGTGAGGCTTATCCGGTTCCGGCTTGGGTCAACTATGATTCTCGATGGGGTCCGGAGGGTACGATCACGCATATGGATCCCGATACTGTGGGGAATATCATCATTGCCGCGATGGGAAAGGTTGGAGTAGTGGTTGATGGGACGGTTATTCAACTTCTGGTTGGGGACGTCATTTTACCTCACCTTATTAAGAGCGATGTGAATGGTTCTTGGGCACCGCTTACTCAGGCTACGTGGGGTGGGAATTACTGACGGGGGCTATCTGCCTTTGGAGCAGCGACGGGTTGGGACTTTGGCCTGAGCATTCTTCGAGTTGGTCATGCGAAACCCTACTTGACCCGGCCTTTATTACGCTTTCGAAAGTATCAATATAATTGCAATAATAATATGGTTGGAAATCTAAGTAATTGAGCGTGGTTGATGATACAATGGCCATTGAGGTGACTTTCAACGGGAAAGGCCGTTGCACATTGACCTATCTATAGATACACAACGCCGGTAACAGAATAGAATGCCGCTTTTTGGACCAAGCAGCTAATTCGTAATATAGTATGCGCCCCAGACGGACAACTCGGTGGTCCCCGGCAGAAAATATATCGATGAAAGACGCTGGAGGCATAATAGCAAAGAATATTAGCACCGAAAATCGGAAAATCGCCATGACCAGGATACAGTTGAGCGTAAGGAGTTTCCACCAATTCCCTGACATGTTGGCAGATAAATCTGGTTGGAGCTTTCCAGGAGTGGAAGACTTTTGGTTGACTTCACCATAAAGCTTTCGTAAAATCAAGGCAAGAATCCCAAATCCACATCGCGTTGACCCCACTGTGTTTGCTCCAGCCCTCTGATAGAACCAATCAAAACCAACATAAGAACTACAGAAAGGTCCATAAGAATCGGGACCAAGATTACCGAGCCGGTAAGGTCTGTACGTGAAGAGTATAGAAAAGCGCAGACAGTGTAGCCACTGCTCGAAAACAAGGCTTTCCAGGTGTTCACCTGAAAAGGTCTTCGGAGAGAGCGCACAACCCACATGCCCTTTGGCCACACAGTGAAGAAGAAAACGTCCGACTATTTGAAAAATGGCGAAGGGTTTGATTTTCAAGCCACCCGGAAATGTTCGTGTTGCTTTTACCAGCTGCTGGAAACAGGTCTGAATATGTCCCCTCACAGTTGGCCAATACAGCGTAGAGCATCTTTACATATTATGGGACTACCAAGAGATGGTAAGTAATGAATAGAGAGCATTCGACCACGCCGGACTCATATTCGAGGAACCCAAAGCGGAGTAGAGGGACAGAAGTGAGCTGAGCCACCACTGATGTGGCAAGGAAATAGTCAGATATTTTAGCCGTTCTAGACCAGTCTTTCTCGACATATAGCGCTAATTGATGGCTTTCAAGAACTGTGTCCTCGATATTAGGATTTTCTGGGCGAGGACTTTGCGCAAAGACACCATCCGCTACCGAGCAGGATGTCGAATGCTGGAGAAGGATAAAGACTCGATTAAGCTCTCAAAGAGAGCGAGGGTGAAAAGAGAGCTATATACGGAGGTCGCGGTCAAAAGTCATGAGAATTTAAGCCTAAAATCAAAGGTACCCTGTATTTGGCCCTGTAATGTCTTAGACTGCCCTGTAACTTGTGCATCGTTTAGGCTAGGGTCCTTGTAGGCTCCCTGTAGCAATTGGCCAGAAATCCAATTTTGAAAATCATTATTTGCGCTACAGGGTTACGTCTAATCGGTACAGGCGTCTTACAGGGATCCTAGCAAGTTACAGGGCTAAATTATAGGCTTAATACACTGTAATATCCTGTATTCTCATAACTTGTGACAGTGGCCTTCGTACAGGGGAAAATGAGGTGTGGATTCTATTAACTCAACGACTGTCAACATCCACTTGACATCCGGCGGAGACGCGGGAGTATGACACTGTGCCCTCAGTCACTGCTGAGAGGTGCCACAGACATTTTGACTCTCACCTCTAAGAACATTACAGAACTCAAATCAGTTATCAAGACGGAGGACCTGCCAAGAACATTTCGAGACGCCATAACACTCGCACAGAACCTCGGACTGGCCTATGTCTGAATCGGCAGTTGTGCATCATCCAAGATTTCCCTGATGATGGGAGTAAGGAAGTCACCATGAGAGGACTATCTAGCAAAATTCGACTTGTGCCATCGTCGCTGCTTCGGGACAGAACCCACATTCTGGATGTTTTGTTGAAAGGATCCTTTGAGATACTCCCCATGCAAAACTGACGGACAATCGCGGGAATACCGCTTTCGCATGCCCTGCCGGTGGATTCGCTGGTTCAGATGGGGGAGCCAATGTTGTTGAATACAGCCATCTGCATTCCCGAGCCTGGGTCATGTAGGAACGTCTTCTTTCGCCTCGTACCTTATACTTGACCGAATATGGAATGTTCTGGATATGGAGACTGGGTAATGCAACAGAACGGGAACAAGAAGGGTGGGGATCCCCGATGGCGACAGCCCCAGGAAAGGGCCACCAAGAAGATCAAATCGTCCATCCGAACGTATATTTGGTGTTTCGGTGAAGGCTCTGAACTGGGTGACCGCGCGGTCACACCGGGGCAATGATAGTTTCGAGGATTTACTGAGGTAATCCCAGATCGTCAGACCTTCTGATTACAAAGAACTCAAACAATTCAGTTGGTTTTGGTACAAATAGTGGGAGACTCAAAAATTGATCATAAGTAAACACGAGGATGAATTGATTGTTCTATCTGCTATTGCCCAAAGAATAAAGCAAGCATCTAGTTTCAAGTATTTGGCCGGACTCAGGGACTTGAGTTTCGAATTGGACCAGCTGTGGTGGACGGGAGCCCAAGATCGGCCATCTGCTTGTCGGCCAACGGCTTATCGAGCCCAAGTCGGTCATGGACTTCTGTTGACGGTGAAATTGCTTGGGCCGGGTTTCTTCTAGATACGTTGTTATCTGAACATCGAGAACGCATAGCAGAGATCATTTCAGTTGACGTCTCTGGTCATTCTGCAGACTTGCAAATGACTGGTCAGATCGTTGATGGAACCCTAACCATTCGCAGGGTCTTGAAAGAAGCACCAATGTCTGATCCCGTAAAGAAAGTGCCCTGTCAACGTTGTTTCACACTCTTCGAAGGAACATAGGCCCTTTTTCTATTGGCCTGACGTGGACATATCCATGCAACCAATTTCCCAGATGTTTCTTCTACCCCTTAGGCGCACTACCATGATGAGAGACTTGGGCTGGAGGAGTAGACTAGATCCACAGCCAATAAAGAATCCCTGGCAACAAAAAGTATTAGGATTAGTCCTTCGAATATTACCAGGCTGCGGCTCCTATGAACGAGTTGGCTTCTTTTGTTTTAAGGCTGAGGCACCTAATTTTGCAGTAACGATCTGGTTCAACGGATCGAAAACCAAACGATACTTATCAAATAAGTTCATAGTCAATGTTAACGTCTCTGTCCACAAATATCTCCATCATGAGAAGGAGATTAAGTGAGTAACAATGTGCGAAGATCTATCACAAGACACAGTCATTCCGGAGTATGTAATTGCCAGGCGCAGCACTACTTGCTCTCAAATGAAGAATCATAATCCAATTGAATCTGTAACATTTAAGTCGCAAAACTACCAACTCACAACGTCATTCCTCGGTCTATCGAAGCCACTCGTCGGCCTCTGATCACGGAAAAACTGAAACTATCTTCGTCAGGCCGTCAGGCCCAACGCTATGAAAAGGCACAGTATCTAACCATGCCTGATCACTCTACTTATCTGCGTTCAATTGATCTACACATTCTTTGCAACCGTCGCTGGTGGAGCAGTACGATGCCCAATCTGGGAAAAGCAGAATTCAGAAAGGATAGGAGATCTCTGTACATTGTATTCGAGGAGAAAACGCAGGAAACAAAATGTCGGCAGATCTCACGGCTGGATTGTGCACTGGCACATCACGACTTCTGACTGGGTAAAAAGCGATTGGGCTTTTGAGCTCTCGACATTGCCGACAGTGAAAATTGGAACGGTTTATAACTTCATAGTAAGGCGCGCTGTAGGCACTACAGTAAAGCACTCCTCATCAGGCAAAAACCGCAACGCTCTTGGTCAACTTTCCAGCCCGATGCATAAGAACAGCATCCAACCAAACCTGATCACTCTCCTGATCCCATCCTCTCTCCGGTCCCCACCCAACAATCTTATCAAACCTAGCAACCACCTCTCCAAGACCAGAAATCATATCACCATGCCTCTTCACCGCGCTCCAAGCATCGAACTCCACGACTTGAATACTAGAAACCTCTTTCAACACCGCCTCCAACAAGTCCGCGCAAAAGCGTTCGTAGAAACCTTCGCCTTTACGGAAGCCATTGTATATGGCGTCACTGGTATCGCACTCTACAAATACCTTCAATACTCGGACATTTGTGCAGTCTGCGAGACCCAGAGCCTTGTTCACTACCCATCCTGGAGGAGGATTGTTCCATCCAGGGCCTAATCGTAGATCAAGAGAAGTCATTGAGGAGCGGTACTTGGCGGGTAGACGACATAGAAGCGGTCGCTTGGTCTTGAAATATCGACCTGGGTATGTGGGGAAGAGGCGGAATGTACGGGCGCTGAAGAAGTGGTGTGTAGATTCATCATAGAGTTGACGGGAAACTTTGAACAGGGCGAAGAGCTTTTCGCGGCGGATGATGGAGAATGTGTCAGGGTCGAGATCAATGACTTGTGGTGCCGAGGCGAAAACTAGGTAGTATATTTTGTTGCGGAGCTCGGAGGGGAGGGAGAGGAATGGGAATGTTTGCGCTGGTGTGGCGATTTCGTCTTCGTCTTCGGAGGGGTATGCGGATGGGTAGGTGGAAGAGGCAGGTGTTGTATTGGTGCTGGTAACGGCGGAGCGTATGCTCAGCACACCGTGGTTCTTAGGTCGTGGTCGTACCATTGTGTAGAATAGGAAAGTAGTTGAGGGTTGAAAGTGGGTCGCGTGCTCCGGGAAGGCTGATTTGGCACTTATAGGACGGATTAAGACAGGAATGATGATCAATCTGTGAATGGAGGTTCGATTGTAGCTATTCACAAGAAGGCCGGCTATTGAAGAGATATACAATTGGATCGTAACACGGTGTCTGCGGGGTAATTGAGGTGTTATGGCACCACGGGAAAGGGTTGTTATGCGGCCTGGACTCGAAAGCCCAGACCTAACACCCAATTCTTGAAAGCGCCATGATCTCTCTGCTCGTCTTCAATCAACAAAACGTCCACGGAAGTATGATGGAGCCGTCCAGTCAAATTTCTCAACGAGGTGTAAAAACTTTATGGTTGGAGAAGAAAAGAAAAGAAAAGAAGAGGAAAAACGATTTCGGAGGCGAGATCTTCATGTGGGCGTCACTAGCGGTCTTGCATGACGAGCGTTCCTCGGTCGCCGTACTCGTAGACAAAAATTATTTGGACGGACAGAGCATGGGAGCGAGACAGCCCAGTTGGTGAAGCAATCCCCATAAATGCCAATCCATCCAGCGTACCTTCTTTATTGAAGCTACCTGCAGCTCCTTCCTTCCAAGATGTTGTCAAGAGCGCTATTACGGTCGATACAAACACCAGCTGTCCGACAAAATCCTGCGATCTTCGGAATAGCCTCCTCGACGGTATGGACTCGGTCTATGGCAAGACACAATAGGCCAAACCACCCGCACAACCAGCACAAGAAGCCTACGGAATACTCGAGACCTCCTGGAGCCCCTCCTCCAAAGCCAGCTGGCGCAGGAGCTTCGTTTACCGCTCCGCAAGGAGCTCAAAGCAGCAGCAAATTCCAAGCACCTGATTTCTCAAAAAAGCAAGATGAGTTCAGCAAAGGGGCTTCACCAGAGCGGAATACGACTCCGCAGACAGAGGGAAGAGGAGCTGGTATCCCCAATCCAGCTTCAAAGAAGGGTGAAGATCCAGAATTTTCAGAAAAGCAAGATGAATTCGAAGCAGCTTCTCCATCCGAAAACACAGCTCCCCAATCCGCCTCTCCATCTGCCAAGGATCCAGCAGAAGCGCAAACCCAACAACCTCTGCCAGATCTCACACACGGCATCCCTTCGACAATAGAATTCGAAATGAGGGAGAACGCGAAAAGGGACCCAATGAATCTCACAGAGGCGGAGGAACCAGCGCAAACCTCAGGTGGCGGCGGACGAGGTCGCGGAGAGCTCCCTGCATCAGCATACATCTCATCCTCGGAAAGAAAGCGGTTAAAATTTGCCAATTACATGTACGCCATGTTCGCACTCTTAGCAGGAACTGGAACCATCTTCCTAGGACGAAATTGGGAGAACGAAGAGGAAGAGAAAGCGCATCCCGATGCGCCATCAGGGTGGGCAATTGGCCTGATGTGGAACCGCGCGAAAGCTCGATTGGGAGACCAACTCAACTACTATAACGAGCCTGCCTTCCCCAAACTACTCCCCGACCCGGACCCCATTTTTGAGCGCCCCTATACATTGGTACTGAGTCTGGAAGATCTATTGATTCACAGCGAATGGTCCCGCGAACACGGATGGAGAATGGCGAAACGACCTGGTGTTGATTATTTCCTGCGATATTTGAGTCAATACTACGAATTAGTTATTTTCACCACTCAACCGTGGGCGGTCGCAGATCCAGTAATTCGGAAATTGGATCCATATCATATCGTCACTTGGCCTCTGTACCGAGAAGCTACTCTCTATGAAAAGGGAGAATATATCAAAGTACCTCTTCTATATTTCCCTCCCCAAGCCAGAATGCTAATAAGAAATAGGACCTCTCCTACCTCAACCGCGACCTCTCCAAAGTAATCCTAATCGACACCGTCCCCGCCCACGCAAAAAGGCAACCCGAAAACGCCATAATCCTCAAAAAATGGGAAGGGGACGTCCAAGACAAAGAGCTCGTCTCCCTCATCCCCTTCCTCGAATACATCCACACAATGGCCTACTCAGATGTCCGAAAAGCCATCAAATCTTTCGAAGGAACACACATCCCAACCGAATTCGCGAAACGTGAAGCCGTGGCACGAAAACGTTTCCAAGAACAAATTGAAGAGGAGAAGAAGAAACGACCCAAGCACAGTGGGTTGGGGTTCCTTGGGAATGCATTGGGCATTAAGAGTGGGGGTATGATGGTTATGGCGGATGGGGAACAGAGTCCTGCCGAAGCGTTCGCGCAGGGAAAGATGTTGCAGGATCAGGCTAGGGAACGCGGACAGCGAAATTACGAGGCGCTAGAGAAGGAAATTCGCGAGAATGGAGAGAAATGGTTGAAGGAGGAAGCTGCACTAGAGGAGAAGATGAAGGAGGAGGGTATGAAGGCCATGAAGACCGGCTTTACTGGTTGGTTTGGCGGCAGTGGCGGTCCTTCTCCCACTGCTTCTCCCGCGAAATAATTGGGTAGCAGGCAGCTAACGTTGAGTTGGATGAGTATTCGGACAGAGATTCTTGTACATTGTGAAGAATGCCCAATTGGAGAGCAGGTGTATGAGTGGAAGGAACTCTCTTCTCTTAGCAGTCATACAATAATGGACGGGCATCAGCGGCATAATTTCTCGGGGTACGAGATGGGGATCTGTCACTGCGATCGATAAAGATAGTTGTACAATAGATGTCATGAATATTTTGATCGTGGGACGGCGCGTCATCTGGCCGGTTTTGTGAGATGAGGATCTACGGTAATGTGCATCAGGAACTGAGATCTCGTGGCTGATGTGGTGTTCAAGGTACCACCTAGATTGACCTCGTGATTGAATCCCTATCTTTTCCTGGTAGTGAATGGAATTTTCAGAACTTGTACTCGAGAGAATGGCATTTCTGACCGTTACATCCGGGGGATCTCACGGCCCTTCACGATAATGAGGGAGTGGTAACCAAGTATACGTCAACACTTTCGAGCGCATTAGGGCAAGTGACCCGAATGTCTTCGTTGCCCGTCCTACTACCTCACCACGAAAACTCCAAGTCGGACTAGTTTGGAATGTCAAGCTGTGAATCACAAGCACCGAGTTATAAATGCGCTTGTCTCTTCTCGACCCAAGGGCTAACTCGATCACATCCAAACTTCTGCACTCATTCCTTTGCGTCCTTTCAATATCAAACCCAACACTATCAATCCCACCGCCCACAGTCCAAAGCAGCAACGCACAGAACATGGCAAAGCCACTCTGCCTCCTCACCTTGATTGTCTTACTGGCAACACAAGCCCTCACACTACCCACCATTCCCCTCCCTCTTGTCCCCCGCCAATGCGAGGGTCTCGTGCCCGGCGATTGTCCCGAATCATGTTACTGTACTCAGCCGGATCCAGCTGCGTACGTTCCCTTTCCTTTCTGCTTGGCCATAGTCCTCTGGTGGTGGTTTGCTAATGGAAGCAGTCTAGTGCAGTGCGAGCTTAACGTCTGTTGTATGTGGTGCTAGGCGGGATTCTAGGTCCGGTGTGGTTGGGGTCGTTTGCGTTGGTGGATGGGATGGATGGACTGCGTAGAGCGGTGAGAACACAAGTGTGACGACTGATGAAATTATAAACGGCCTGACCTAGCGGCGATCTTGTGTGGATTTTTCAAGCTTCTCTCTCTTTATGCGTATTGCATCAGATACGAAGTATGAGCTTATGAAGTCGGGAGGTATTCTGTATTCTATTTCTAAATCCAAACACAGTCAATCAGTCAATAGATATCAAAAGATTTGCGAAGCGTTCGAAGTCGGAAGAGATTAAGAGAGATGTATTTCTTTGCTTTTGTGCCAACGCCGGGCTTCTATTCATGTTCATCATATCCATAGTACAAGACTTTTGCATACGTCGGTCATCCATCCGCTCAAAGCAAGCATTAAAATTCATCGCCATCGGTAAGAATACAGGGATTAATTTTGTGTTCTAAACAGAAGCTAAGGAAGGAAGGAAATTTTTAGTCGTCGTAAACCGTGCCTGGTCCTCAGAGTTTGACGTCAAGCGCTCAAGATCGGGGCGAAGCAGCCTGAGTGATGGGTAGCAGATGGGCTTGTAACACAACACAGTGTGTTGGACCGTCGAGACGTCAAACCGTCCACGTCGATGCGACGTTGGTGGAAGATGGCTGTGGCTGGACGTTGGGAGGTGTTCATTGCCCCTCCTCATCATCCTTCTCTGTCGTTCTCACAGAGATCTTTTTATCTACCGACTTCCCGCCCCACGCCCAACCCTCTGTAGCCCACTTCTGAAAGGAGATGCAGGGGTCGCGTTCCAAGCCGATGGCAATACGTTCATGAGTCTGATCATCACTAGCGTACGTCTCAATGGGTGAAGGACCTTGTTGTTTCAGGATGCCCAGCGTCATTTCAACTTCGTGGGACTCTTCGCCGTGATGGCAGGTGACTTTCAGCTTGTCTTTACTGGGTCGGTCGAGGGAGCTGGAGGATTTCCTTTTGCGCTTTGAGGTGGTGGGCAGAGAGGGGAGGGGCCGCTCTTTGTAGAGATTTGTAGCACGGGGGCCGTCGAATTCTGCGGTGACTGGTGAGGATGTGTATGTTGGTGAGCCTGCTAGGAATGGCTGATTTGAGAAGGCGGACAGACGTGAGTGGGAGGTGGAGTGAGGGCGAATGAGTTCCCAGCCGTCGGATACAGAGTGGGTGTGGATGTGTAGTTCTGGTTTTGCTGGCGAGAGAGTAGGAACGTCAAGTTCGGGCTCTGGGTTGAATGCAGAGAAGACAGAGTGAACGTCAAGTTCCAACTCTGGATTGGCTGGTGGAGAGGGTGAGCGAGTCGGTAGCAGGTCCCATTCTCGAAGACACTTTCGTATTTGTTCGAGTCTGTGGCAATGTTAGTGAAGTGCTTGGGAGTAAGAGAGGAATGGCCGCACGTGACAGTAAGACGGCGCTCATACAGCAACCCCACGATCTCCACTTCAGTCTTTTTCTCCTTAAGGAAGACTTTTGTGATCCAGCCTCGATGTGAGCGGAGGATGTCGTCGATCGTGAATTCGAGGCGTTCAACCTCCTCCATTGCCATTGCCGCAGTCCTTGATGATTAGAAATATCAGAAATGAACTTTGGTACTTGGTCTGATGGTACGTCGCTGTGTGGGGTGGTTTGAAAAGTAAGTTTGGACTGAGGCCTCGAGACTGAGTGGCGATTTGGCTCAAGATATGCTCGGCCACCAGGTTGAACCCCTGACCATAGCATCAGAGCTCAACAGATCGTACCAGGCATGGAGAATAATACAGTAGGGAAGCACATGTTTGGAAGCCAGGGGGAGTGTCTTTGGGTTGACAGCGTTAGGGAGTCTTGGGCCTCCACAAGGGTTGGGATACCTGTCAGCCGAGGACGACCAGCGCTCCCCAGCACAAGGTTCCAGGGTGCCATCTTAACGGTGATCTGTGGAGACTGCAGAGGTGTGATTTGAAACAGTGGCTTATCACAAAATGTAAGAATTTATGATTGGACTAGCTTACGAGGGGACTAAAATATTGCAGCTCTACTGTAGTTGACCCCCTGAAAGTGGGGGAAGGACGGAGGAGAAACCGGATCGGGGTGAAGGAAGCTTGGAACCGGTTGAATTCCACACCCACGGTGCTGGGTCGCATGGAAACCGCCTGAGCGGTTGGTGGCCCACTTCCCAGCGGCAGATTGCGCCTTAGTTGCTGACAGTCAGGCAGACAGGTCGAAGAACGGCCAAAGCAAGCTTGTGGATGCAGCGGTAAGATTGAAGAATCTCGATTGACTAAGAACTTTTCGGATGATGGTGAGAATGGTCTCCCTACCACACCTGTCGATGAAAATTCCGAGCTGGGGTAAAAGCGTCAAGAGACAGAATTCACCCAACGCTCGAGCTGTTCAGACGTCTGCCATGGCTGGAAACTCGTTGATTATTCAGAGAAATATTCGCAAGGCTCTCAAATTTCAGGTATTTGGTCACCAAAAACTGGCAATTGGGCTTTTGCTAAGAGTGGATGCAGATTTTGACGTGAGACCTCATGCAGCCACAATCGTAACTGGAGAAGATGGGAGGAGACTTGGCGCGCTTACCTTATTAAAAGGTTATCCCGATTATTTGCAGGACTCGAAAATGATGTACAGTAACCGCTAACGGACGATCCATCGAAGCTGATGAGGGAGGATGCACAGAGCCACTTTGGAGAAAGGCAGGGGGTTCTGGCTTCAACGGGGTTGTGCTTTAGCTCGAAGTTTTGCCAACTCTGGAGACGAGGACATTCCAAAAAAAGTAAAAAGAAAAAAAAAAAAAAATTATATTGTGGTGGGCGAGCAGATCGATTCTTCAAACAATTCCATCAGCTTGGTGGGTTAATTTTCTTTTGGAAGGCCTGATAGAGTAGCGATCTGCTTATACTTGTCAGCGAGTCAGCGCCTTTCGATTGTATGTCAAGGGTCGGAGACAACTGCATAGCATTGCACCGCATGTTCAGTACCGATTTCGTACCACGCAATTAAACTTAATCTCCCTCATGGTTAATTTTTAAAAGTCAAATCGCACATCACAATGAAAATAGAAAAATTCCTGGTCGAAGATGACACTGCTCTGCCGTCGGCCCCCAAACGCCATCAAAAATTGGCAGGATATTATGACTTTCGGGTTTCACGACGCGCCGGAGAAGATATGCAGCCGATGCACGCGAAAGGACGACGTCTATGAACGATTGATGCGTCGCAGTTGCCATAATTGCGCTGGGGATCACCTCATGCCCAATCCTGGAAAATTAGTGGATTGGGCAAGGCGTTTGAGGGGCAGCTGAATCTTCGCTAAATTACGAAGGTCGCGGTCCAAAAAGGCTCGAAAATACAGGGCATTAGAGGCTTTAATTACCAGCCGAGCCCTATAAGACCTGTAATTTGGGCTAGGGCTCTTGTAAAATAGACATGATCTCCTTGAAGTGATTAGACACTGCGCGCTCAGACAAAGGCTGAATTACAGGATTTACCAGGGCTCGGCTGATAATTAAAACCTCTCCTGTAACGCCCTGTATTCTCGAGATTTTTGACCGCGATCTTCGTAGAATAGGGGAAATTACAGTAGGGTATAGACAGGGCTGCCACGTGGGAATTTCAACTGTAGCAGGGTCCAAATCCCAAAAGAAGCCTGATCCTTGGCTATAGAATGTTCCTTGAATGTGTGGAGACACAGGGTGCTGTAAGGACAGCGGTTGAAGAACGTTTTGGAGATGTAGATCAGTAAAAGAACATAGCTTGCATAGCGTCGGTGCTTCTCGTATCATAGAGTGGATATAGCTTTGGTGGCTGGTTGAAGGACAACTCATCGATGGCGTCCTTTGTCTGCAGCCCCTTTTCAGCCCATTTCGTCTCAACCAGTGCAGCTGGTCAGGGGCCACCCTCCTAAGATTTCGTCTCGCCGAATCATTTATTGCGACCGGCGTTTGACGGACAAGCCAAGAGGTACAGCTGTCACCGTACAGCTTGAGGAAGAAAATAAGCGACTGATGCTGAGTGATTGAGACGACAGGCATGAACGAGACCGAAATTTCGCGAGGCTGCACAAAGTCCGTACTTTCCGGACGAACGGAACAGAACCCGGTTTCCTAGCGACCTTTAGCTTGTCGACTGCGATGCTCTTGATGCTTCAGCTTCTTGTTTGGGAGTCCGTTTTGACCTCCCAAATTTCGAACGAGACTGGGGAAATCAGGACGCATTTTCGAAGCAGGGATCGTGGAACATTGGAACATTCTGAGCTCCTTCCCATGTCGTGATAAGGCGGGAAAAAGGGGCTTTTGCTGCCGAGCCGCCCAATGACCTGTGTTCTCGTCAGCCACCAACAATACAACTATTGTCTCCTCTCGACGATTGGCGAAAGACTGATTGTAAGATCAACTACCCTTCCCAGATGTGTGTGTCTTCCGTTAATTTGAAGTTGCTCTGTTGTTCATACCCCTGGATGGAGCCTGCTTCGACTGCAGCCGCCATTTGTCCTCTATCGTCTGCAAAGGCTGCTCAGCCCAGTTTCGTACGAATCACGCGGGGGATTTATACTGCATTCAATCATCAGTCCGATCTTTGTGACTGAAGTGCATTGGCTTCGAAAGGAAACTGCATGGAATCCTGCATGGAAATGGAAGGAGGCCTGAAAACAGGGGTGCAGATCACAGTCAGCCTTTCCATTCCGACATCCGAAGCCTACCCTCTCCTCGTTCAATTCATTCTTGGGGTTCATCTTTATCTTGCCTCCTGGAAAATCTGCGAGAAGATTTGCAACTACCTGCGAAGTATGAGACAGTTGATGCCATATGGTGGAGATGGTCTAAAGCATCAAACTGCAGCCAGCTGCGCATCCGATTCCAAGCCTCAATTACCCCTCACCATGCCTTGTTGAAGGAGGGCAACTCTTTTCCACTATTAGAATATGGAATCGCAAATTTCTCCAAGGTTCCTTCCACTAACCTTGTTCGTGGATATTCTGGACCAATGTGCATACAAACCGGCATTGGAACTATTGGACCTGTTTTGGATCGTTGGCGATTGCGCATGGAAAATGACCTCGACGAAAACTGATCGAGCTGCCACGGCGTCTCTGGTAACATGGGAAGTCACATGGAAGGCCGATGGAACTTATGGAAGGCTGCATAGAAGTGTCAGAGTTTGGCACTGAAGTCTTCGAAGAGCAATTGATGGCCATTAGCCCCCCCTGTTCATTGAGGATGCCGAACGAGACAGCACTTCACGCACTTTGGAGGAGATTGCAGCCTTTCAAGCAACCAATAACACTCCAAAACTCCTCTTAGTTTCGATACAATACAACCTTGAAGCCTGTGGTACGGGAGGCAGCATCGAATACCGCATGGAAGGATTGTGCCCTCGACAGTGGTCCTTTCCTCATCCCGTAATATGGGGTCGAACATCCAAACACAGAATCAGATACTTGGAGACCACACCCACTGGAAAGAGCCACATCTGCGACCTCTCCAGATAATTCAATTCCTTTGCTGTAGTTCCAGCCTACATGAACGAATACGGTTGGAGTCACACATCTAGACAGAACAGCTAGTGATTACCCGTTTGGGCCTCTTAAGTCGAACATCCATACCAACTATCCGATCACAAAAAGCCCTCGGGTATACTTCGAGTATACGCAAGTCCAGAAAAATGAAGTCCTTTTACGTACCAGCATTCCCTTCATCCATGGCCTCCTGCCAGCATCAGAATCTTCAAGCGCATGCAAATTTTGCATATTCTATACAATTATCCCTAGCCTTCGACGCAGTAAGCAAGCCTCGTCCGAGGCCGGGAGTTTCGCTTTTACTTTCTCTCCTATCATAGACGGAGATAAAGTCATCCTTCCTGCAAGTACGGAGGTACGACTTGCCTCTATGGATGGCTTGGATGCAGGGTAGCATCATGACCCAATCGCACCACAGCCTTACATCAACGACTTCGAACTCTCAACAACCGCAACTGACGTGACTCGTGTGCCGAGGGCACCTGTTGTTGTTGGGTTTTAGGTTGTGGCTGCTCACCGCAGGTCTTTTTCCGATACCCTTGTCTCATTTCCCCTGCCTATAGTTGTGCAGTACGAGAACGTAAGATAACAGCCGTCGATGGCACTTCAAAACTGTCCGTTAATCTGCCGTGAGACAAATCTGCACGTCGTAGTTTTCGATCACAGAAAGGGCATGTGATGTTGCGTGAAGCTCCACAAATTCCGAAGGATGCGGGAGAAGGCCGGAAGCTGACCCGACTGATCTCAGTCGGTAGGATCCTCAACACACGAGGCTGCAACGCAGCCTTCTAGATCTTCTCTCTGAAGCCATGACATGATCTTGTCGAGGGCGGTTTGCTATCGATTGCTCATGTCTTTTCGGGATCTCCCCTTCATGAACTACGGGCATGAGACATCATTGCACGTCGGGCTCCTATACTCAAGATGAATATCAATTACCCCTTTCCACGACCGCCTCTTGCGAAATGCTTCACGGAATCATCGGGATCTGAAAGTGAAGGCCGAGAATGCTCGGCATTTTCCATTTAACCGCCATGAAGGGGAAGTAAATGCACGTCTCCCGAGCACTGTAAGATGCCGATATTTAAATGCCTCTCTCGTCCTAGTAATTTTGCGGCGTTTTGCTACAAGCTGTGGCTGTCAGAGTCTCCAAGCTCTCCCGCTATTCGGTAAATATGTACTCTATTCAGAGGTCTCAACGTCTAAGAATACGGCCCGTGTTGACCGCCACTTTGCTGCATGCGCCCTCTTGAAGCCAGGATCTAAAGATATCGTCCAGGATGCCGACCGCTATATTTTGACTAGGACAAACCCACGTAGCTCGAAATATGAGTTAGGACTTCGGCTTGGAAAGGAGAATGTCTGATCTGTCACGGAAATATGAATTGGTGTGGGAGAATGTGTCGAGATTCGCGGTAATAGGACGACTTTGAGTCAATCCTCTCTATTTGGGGGCGCACACCTGCATCAATGCGAGCAGCTTGAGTTCGGCCCGAACCAGTATCGACACTGCTCTTCCAGCTTTTACATAATGTTCTTCGGTTTGGCAGGAAATCCGCGGCTGAGTCCATTGCCCTGTTCTTCGAGTTTCAAGTTGAGTTCTCTCTCAGCCTGATCAAATGGTAAGATGCAAGAACTCAAAGGTGAAATGTGCAGAAGAGGCGTCAGGAGGAGAGAACTGGAAACGGCGGGCTGCCACGACTTGCATCCAAGGAAGAACAACGGACGGCGTGAAGTCTCTCCGTTACTAAGGATCTTGTAGCACAGATCGCGATCTTCACTTTCAATGTCTTTTGGGGACCAGGAGTGCGCCTAAAGACGCGCGGGAAAGGATCTCTCCTCAGTTGGCCGAGAAAGGCTTCATTTATGTTCGAAATGCATTCGCACGTACCTTCCTTAGTGTCGCTTCCAATGAGTGACACAGTTTGAACGATTGTTTTCTTTTGTTCTTTCTTTCGTCGACACCTGCAAAAAGTTGGGAATACTGATGCATATATTTCCTCATCAGGCGAATGAAGCTGACGTTGAAGCCTGCGACAAGCTGCGCTCACCCACAGCCCTATCAGGAGGTTGATCAATTCAAATAAAAGCATGGGCTCCAATCGAATCTTAAAGCGGGAGGTTTGGCCTTTTTCCACCTTGTGGAACGATGAAATCGTTTGTCAATATCAGACGATGTTTCGAAACCACGAAACGTTTTACCACATTCGGGTATCTGTCGCGAATAAAGCGCCCGACCGTACCGATTGATAATGGATGAAGGCAGAATCAGAGACAAAAATGTTACACATATGTCCATCGCAAGCTTCGGAGAGCGTGCGGAGGAACTGTCAGAATCAATGCCTTAAAGATAGGAGGGGTGAATAGCGTCACCATGGCCCAACCTTTCTTGCAGAGTGGCACCATGCTTGGCAACTCATAACCCCGAGGATCTGCAATGAGGATCTCAAGTGGATCTTGCTTGTTTCCTTTCTTCCGGATCTTTCTCATCACCGCCGGTCGGTTTGTATATGGATTATTTTAATAATTAATTTGCTTGACATTTTATTCCCTCTTGGTTAGTATGGAACTCTGATGTTCGGGAGTTGCAGCTCACTGTGATGTAGCATCGAACGTCCGGAGAAGGATGACTCTATTCCAATAATGCCTAATGCATCGATCTGAGGCATTGAAGATATTTCGTCCTGAGGAGGAATTTGTCTTGTCGAGCCGGCATTTGATATACTCTCTCCACCAACACCCAAAGACTTGGATGAACACTTTCACGCTCTGCTAGTCATGGAGATATTTCTTGAGCCAGCTCGAGCTTTTCGGAAAGCACTGGAAGAACAAAGATATCTTATAGAAGTGCCGAACCTAGCTCTTCCGACTTGCCACAAGCCAACGACCTTGAACCCTCACATCTCATAGAAACAGCGACAATAACTACCTCAACTCATCCTCCCTGCGGACTTATCACCACTCCTCCACTCCTCCTCAATCGGGAAACCCTACCTCAAGTTCCGACCGACTACAACTCTCAAATCCACCAATTCTAATTCAGTTCTCCGTCTAGAACTTCCAACAAGTCGCCTCTGTCTCCCAACAAGCAGCAGCGTCAATCAGTCAAGCAACGGTCGCACAAACCTCAGCACAGTCTTCAGCAGACCAGGCAAAAGCCGCCTTACTCGCTATCCAAACCTCTGGGTCACAAGCCTTGTCATCCGCCAGCAGTTCTGTCAGCATCGCGGATGGCAACGAAATCGCCGCCTCTGCAGCTTCATCCAGAGTTGTAGAGTCAGTAAATTCTGCTGTCTCTTCAGCCAATACTTCTGCGAGTTCGTTGGTGATGATTGTGTCGTCGAGTGCTTCAAGTGCCATTTGTGAATGCGTCGAGCTCAATCTCGTCGGTTCTTCAGAGTGCAAGCTTCGCAGTTGCAATTGCGCAAGCCAGTGCTAGTGCCGCGATATCGAGCGCGAGTAGCAGCATTGAGGACGCCAAAGGTTTGGACCCCTATCCTTCTCTGTGATACTGAGCTAATTAGATGCTCTTAACAAAGGCTACTCTCGCCATCAGTCAGGCTAAGGCGACGGTCTCTTCTGTCGATATAAAATTACTTGCGCTGTCATTTATGTTTGAATTGAAGCTGACTAGATAGTAGGCAGATGCAGCGGCCTCCATAAAAGCATCGCAGATCCATGCTATCACAGCAACTCAAGCCGCTATCGCTATCGTGGGCTCGATCATTGGTTCCTCGCTTCTCTCTATCCTAGCGTACTTCCTTCTCGGTCGACACAAAAAGCGCAAACGTCTTCAGCGGGAACAGCAGACGGACATGGAGATAAAACGGCCTATATAACCTGATTTCCGGGTGCCCAGAATCGTACCTCGTCATCCTCATCTATTCCATCGGCTCGAATGTCGGAGCCATCCGCCTTCAGTGTTGGAGTTCACACTCCGCGGCAGGAAAGGAAGAGATCGTTCTGGTCCTTTGGGAGTGCGAAGGACTTGGGCTCAATAAATGTAACAGAGAGGGAGGTCCGGACAGAAGACGAAACGAGGCCGAGTACCGCGTCGGGGAAACCGACTCTGGTTTATGATCCTGACTTTCCAGCGGAGCCGCCGAAATTCCGGCCATACGATATAGAGACCAACGACTTCTCGGGGTTTGATGGGGACTTTCCGGGAATGTCGTGAGAGTGGAAGATGTCGTAGAAGTAACAAAAGAGGGAAAGGAGAACATAATTCAGAGGGAGACGATTGGGGCTGCTATTTGATTGATTCGCCTCAACAAGGAAAGGGGCTGAAATGGGAGGGAAGGTAGGTAGAAAGGGTTATGGACCCTGGAGATCTGGGCCTAGATAGTTTAGAAGCTTCTGCGGAAACTTTTCGTTCTGATTAATCATCTTCAAAAATATACAGTATCAATGAATCTCGCTTTGAAACATCATCCCAGTCTCTCCCTCATGACCCTTCTCGCCAACCTCCGAGCCACAATCCCCGAATGCGTCAACGTCGCAGCAACCACGGCACCCCAACTTCCCGGATTGTTATTCTGCGTCTCAAGCACAACGCCATCATCAATCAACAAATTCTCGCACCCCCTAGTATTTAAATTCCACCAGTAAAGCTGGTTCGGATTCCCAACAATCTCGGCCGCATTGTCCTGACACGTTCCATTCACACCCAAGCAATCCCCAACGTCGTTGAAGAACGTCCAGAATCCAGATCCATAAACGTAAAGATTAGAGCCAGAAATAATACGTTGGTACCATGCCATACGACAATTTGGATCGTCTGTCTCGCAGTTGGAGAATGTTGGGTCGCCGAAGGACAGGTTGGGAGTCCACGGCGCAGGCGCTTGAGCTGGACCACCTGTTCCCTGCCAGTATGGAGTCTCGGATTGCTGCATGCCAATAAACACGTTGGTCGCTGCAACCAAGTTGTACTGATATAGCGTATTGTGCTCAAACGCGGTTCCAACCAACCACGAGCCTCTCGTAGATTCAATCAACGCTCCTCGACCAGTCGAAATTAACTGGTTGTAATTACCATCCAAATCATGATCGGCAGTCCAACCCCACATATCCTCAATATACACCGAAGCTGTGGGCGTCAAATGAAGTAGTAAAAATGCTGCTTTGCATGGTGGTGCATCTTGACATTTTGTCTCCACGGCAGACCCCGCAGCGCCGCCTACCCGGAAGTGGCTGTTCCAAACCCCCACATCGCCTTGAGAGAGCCCCGCCATGTTGACTTCGAGGAGGATACAGCCTGGCAGGACGTCGGCTACTGTGAAGAGCATATCGGAAATCTGGGCTACGCCGACTTGTCCTGGAAGACCGAGTTGCACCATAGGTGTAGGGGAGTTGGCGTTGGAAAATTTGGAGCCAATGGCGCTGATAGCCGAGAGTGCTTCACCGACTATGCGGGATCCGGGAGGAATGTAAATGGTGTCTGATACCAGATATGTGCCTGCAGGGAAGAAAGTGATTGCACATCCAGCATTGCGAGTGAGAATGAGGTTGATATTGTGCGTATCATCCTGGAAACTAGCGTTAGTTCGATAATCGTTCTACGAAATGAACAACTTACCGTTTGACCATCACCGTGGACTGGGAAGCCCTTCACCGTCTTGATGTTGACCACCTGGTCCGCGCTGTATTGTTGGTATGTCGGTGGGGCCATGGTGAAATACTCTCCACCCGAGAGCAGAGCTGGAGATCTTGAAGTCTGATATGTGGTCCCAGAATCGTGGATACCGATCACGGGACCTCCGCGAAGATATGCATTGCCATAGACCCAAGTCTTCGGAACGCTTCCTTTCAAAATGGGAAGTCCACCAGCGACGACTGTGTTACCAACATTGCTTGTCTGGAGATTGTCGATGACGATAGAATCGTCACCAGTCGTACCTCCCGTTGTAACATTCTGAGCCTTAGTCGCTATGACCGTCTGTACAGATTGGGCGACCGAGTCAATCAATGCGAGGCTGCCCACATTTCCCACCCCACCGTTGGTGGCGTTGATTCCGACCTCGCAGTTAGTGAATTTCATTCCTTGGAACACCAAGTCGAAGCCGTGTGCGATGTAGATGCCTGTCGTAGTCCCGGTGAAAGTACAGCTTTTGATGTTGTACTGTTGGTTGTTCATGTTGATTCCGATTGCTCCACCTTCAAAGTCCAGATTTCCCATGTAAGTGCCAGAACCGCCTTCTGGAGTAGAAACACCAGTGTGTTGCGAAGAGGGCGGCATCTTGAACAGAACATTGGTCAACTGGGTAGCTTGCGAGACGGACCAATCCATCAGCGTGAATGCTGTGGTAGGCGAGAAAGCAGTAGAATCCAAAACCAAGTTCTTGACCCCAATGTAAAAGTTGACCGTTGAATCCAATCCGGGGTCTTTCATATACAAAAGTGTTGTGCCTCCAAAAGCGGAGGATGTTTTGAGAGTTGGGCGATTGATTGGGTTTCCAATGAAGAAGGTATCCACGAATGATTGAACGGGCTCACCCATGAGATACGTTCCCTCTGGGAAATAGATCACTGCAGGCGCTCCGGTGGTACCGAAACCATTTCCACCTGAACCTCTGCCGCCATCATTGATCGCCGCTTGAACAGCGGGTGCATCATCGTTCAAGCCATCTCCTTTCGCCCCATAGTCCTTGACGTTGCGGTAGACTTTCCATGAAGTTCCATTTGCGATGAATGGGGAGATTCCGTTGTGCGTGATCTCCTCGTACCAATATGATGGGGGATTTGGTGGGGAGCCAAAGGGGGGTAGTCCGGGTGGTGAGATCGTGGGTATTGGGAGCGGAATCGGGGACAGTGGATTAACGCTTATGTTCGGACGAGAGAGTTGTAGTCCATGTGGATGAGGTTTGTAACCGGCGTCGACTGAAGGGACGTATGAGTAGGCTGGGTAGAGAGCAGTACTTTGCTCTGCTGGAATTGATGCTGATGGGTCAACGCTCTGACCACAGGCAAGACCCAACAATATTGAGAGAACAGAAGGAAATAATTGATGCATATTAAAGCGCCTGTCTCCCAAGGATTGACTAGTATTGAGAAGATAATTAAAGAAACTTGACAGCGGGCGGTCGCAAAATATAGAAATTGTTCAGGAAGCTATTCCGTGAATGTCACGTAGCATTAGGAATGCGATGTTTAGAAATTTCCGGTGGTACCGAGAAAAGTCAATTAAGATTGTGACATGACCTGCTCGTAGTGACCTGCATTGTACCCGAAAGAGGCGTGAGAGGAAAAGAACTGTACACACGGAAAGAGCCATCCGGAGAAGCACTCACCTGCGTGTTCGCTCAATCGTGGGTTACAATTATCAATTGACATGAAAAGGAGGGGAAGATTGGGAGAGGGAGGTAAGCTTATATGCAGCTCCAGGAACGAATTCCAGGGCAGGACCGAGGGCGTCCCGAAATGCATAAATAGCGATCAATTCTCCAATCAAATTGATGGGGGTAGGGATTGGGCTTGGCTTCGTCTGACGGCCCTGAAGCTTATTTTCCAGAACCCCTCGAGCCCCACCCCAAATTGTATGTAGTGTGGGGTATTCTCCGGAGACAAAGAAACACTCAGAGTGTATTCCAGGACCTCTTACGGCGACACTTTCGGCCTTAGTCCCGACGCAGTTGTATGAAATCGCAATGATTACAAACAATTACCTCCTAGCTTGCGGTGTATTCATTTGTTCTCAATCTGGAACACAACGGTGGGCAGCCCCCCAAAATTGTGGCTCCTTTAGAATGTCAAGTCGATCGTTGTTGCCGAGAAGATGGAAAGTGTGTCGGATCCAAGTGCGCTCTTACTTTCCTTATTATCCTCCACATCTCACTCACCGAAGGGTCAACCCTCTATCTGAGGCAGCCACTTTCCCATTTCTCACCTCTTTTCGCGGCAGACTTGATAATGGTCGGCATAAAGTACACCGGAGCCCAAGTATCCCTCCGATAAAGACCACAAGACCCACTCCTTTCCGACCACCATGTCCACGAGAGACTTCGGCATCCACACATTCGCTGCTGTCTCCGTGAAATCCCATGAAAAGGTACTCTACACAGCAACACTGTTCTCCCTGGATTGCTCAGATGTGGTTCCTTGAAAATTTGAATCGCCTTTCCCTAGCTTGGGTCCATGAGCGGGCGCAAATCTTCTTGGAACGCTTCCCTCCAAATGACCCCAAGAAGCGCAAGTAGATTGAGATCCCATAGAAAAATCACCAAATGGGTCGATGTTGATCCGTCAAAACCTCTATTTTTGGGCATACTGAAGCTGTAGCTGTAGATGTCATCTTCCGATGGTACGGTGACGAGGTCAATAAGGAGGGGAGAAGTGGTTGGAAGATCCGGGCTAATGTCGCCATTTCAAAAGAGAAAGGAACTGTGCAAAGTTTCTTCTCAGGATGTTCCTTTTTGACATCCAGAAACTCTCATGGCGATTCTGCACGGTGGCGGCCGCTGGTGATGACCTTGTTTTCAAGGATATTGTTGAGACATTCTGAGAGCCAATGAGATGGATACTCGAGGACTCGAAAATGGGCTATCATTCGGATTGAGCGGCTAGCTGACGATTGTATGGAAGCGCTGCACATCTTGGTTGAATGGCATAGCTAGTCTAAAGAAGTAAAAAGAACAAAGCGTAGAACCACCTTTGGAATGGCTTCTTGGGTTATAGGTCACTGAAGCTATGAAATAATGGACCCGCAAGTCTACATGATAATCCGCCATTGGCCCCCTGGGTTTCTTCGGAAAAAATTTCTACAACAGTAACTTGTTTCAGTATCTTGTCGTTTGTGATGAGTTTATGTTCGGATATGAATACCTCGATGTGGTCCCAGTCCCAGAGTTGCGCAGGCATGTCGAAAAGGATTTACTGGAGGATAGTGGCTTGAGGATTGGTACAGCATAAAGGAACGTGGAAAGATGCTCGCCCATATAGTCTCTGCACCTATCAGTGCCAGTTGCTGCGGTTGGGAAGCAGACAAAACTTACGGCACACTGCTCAGGTGTATCCTGTCATAGGAAGCAGGGAAACGCTTCGACGAACTTTCATTGCTTCCTCCTCCGGTTTGGTGATGTCGTGGGACTCCAGATAGAGCCCGAGTCGTAAAACCTCAGCGACACCAATGTAGTTTCCAAGAATGGCTTCCACCTCAAGTCTCCCTTCCATTATCTTGATGGCCTTGGCTACATCGGTAAAGAACGGGCCAAAGCAGTCGTAAAGCCGCATTGGGTTCTTTGAATGAGCGCCTTGTCGCAGATATGGTCAAGCGTTTGAAAAGGATCATGTCCAAGATCTAGCTTCTCCTTCTGTTGCAAAGACCGGTAGAAATCTATGTCTAGTAGCGTGATACTAAAACGCAGTTTTTCTCGAGATAGTCTTTCAACCTGTTGGCGTTCGGTCCTGAATAAGCGTAGTATTTTAGCAGCAAATCGAGTGTCTGGGGGCATGCTTTTAGAGCATGGCTTTGGGTGGCCTGAGCACAGTTGTATTGAAGTAGAGGTCCTTTCTGCTTTGCATTTACCAGGTGGATCAGGACCATGCCGGGCATTGCTGCTTCCCCTAGTTGGGCTATGATCTTACGAATGACTTTCGCGTTGGCGAAGACTCCAAAGCCTCCCCTTTCTAGAGACGAAGAGCCTGGATATATTGTGGAATGTCCTGTTGGTGCAGGTACAACAACTGCGAAGGTTGATCTCTAGCTTCCAAATTCGTGAGAGCCTTGGCAATCGTTCGTTGGAGAAGATCGAAGGCAAACCTAGACATCATAGAAGCGATGTAAATGAAGTATACGGTGGTTAGAATTTCCATAGCCTCTTCAGGATTGTTGTCCAGCCGTGAGAGATCCTCCAGCAACATCAGAATGACGAGATCCCTGGCAACGGCAGATTTCCTCGATGGCGATGTTCTCTCGTGCTCGGCGGCATCAATGATTGTGCGATACAAATGGCGGGCGTCACAAATTCCACCCAGGAAAACGAAATTGTAACTTCCTTTGGGGTGCACTTCTCTACAGTGGAATCGAAGAGAGTAGAAGCCTCATCGTCCTCCACGGTAGACGGTTCTAGGGATTCGCGTCTGAGACATAAGTATGAAAGCTTCCTTTCGGGTGAGCTCTCGACTTACATCAAAGAGTGGTATCTAGGCAAGCCATTATGAATCTAAATCCTCTGGAGTTGCTCGTCTGGTGGTTATTGATGAGGATGGATTTTTGCCTTGGCGACACATTGCTGGAATTTTTCAACTTGTCCAGAGTTCTCATCCGTTTCTGCGGTGTGCAGTATTTCAATTGCCTTCTAAGTTCTGTAATGCATTGCGTGCATTTTCCGATCTCATAATATGCGGTAGACATATTTCCAAATGGGGAGGCATCGTCAGGTGCAAAGTTTGGCGGCCTCCTGGTATTTCTTCATTGTTTCGATGGTCTTACCCAAGAAGATTTCATACCCTTAAGGAGCTGCTCTGACTTTATAGAGAGCATTGCCCTCCTCTCTGAGCTTATTGCTCGTTCAGCTTCAGACAGACAGTGAAAGAAGACGCAACGGAGCGTTGTGAGAGAACGTTGAAGTATAAAAGGGTCAACTCCTAAGGAAACAGGAGATGAAACGTTTGAGAGACTGTGAATCGCGAAATGGAACGTTCAGGAATGAAAGAATAATTTCTGTGACGTTAAATAAAGGTTAACAAATTGGATCGTAGTTGGGCAACCGTGCTAGCGAATTTCAGTCACGTAATCACGTGAACAAGGTTAATCCACAGAACAGACCCTTTGAAGGCTTTGATTCCATATCACTGGTAAAACATCAAAGTCTGATCCCGCCCTGGATGGTTCTTAAGTTTTAGGAAACAACGTGTCTCTTTTTTCTTGTCACGAACATCCTGGCTTCGTCAGGTGAATTTGTGCCACTAGGTAGTCTAGCTTCCTTGTAGTACTTCCTTTAGAAATTGCCATGTTAATCGGCATGTAATATAACATTTCACGGATTTTGGAACTCGGAATAGGACCATGTCCTATATGAAAGTAGTATATTTTGTGGTTTTGGAAGTTCAGTCTATTGGCCCCTGTAAATTTAGCGAGTTAACCCCCTGAAAATATGCGTGAAATTCCCCTGTGTCAATAAGGTAATATCTTAATTAAGGTTTCGCAGCTTTTTCTGAAGAGGAGCAATATCTGGCTAGCATCGTGTCAAAGCACTATTCTCTTATATACCAACCAACACGGCACAAAATGGACGCGATTCTTCCTTCTGTCTGATACTTTCTACACTCAAGCCTCCCTTACCTTCCGTCGCTACCCTTAGTTTTGAGTTCTGGACGTACGTATCTTATGGAACCAAACTGTGAGAGCCTTGTGTAAAGGTGGAGTAAAGTTGGGTTATTAATTATTATCCAGTGCTACAGTCAACTCTAGTCTCAGTTTTACTCTCTTCACTTAATCTAGTGGCTTGAAAACGGATACTCGCATTCCCTATGAAAATTCCACCCCACCAAAAATTCCACTTTTCTTCCCCACCACACACTTCTTAAAAATCGAATAAAATGCGCAACATTCATCGCATCCCTGAAGCGATTGCAGATTTAGAAAGCCAAGAGGTCCCTAATGTTAAAGCTACTGCCGAAAAGTATAATGTCGAACGCAAAACGCTCGAAAATCGGTGGAAGGGCAAATCGACTTCAATAGAGGAGTGTATCTCCAATCACCGCCAGTGCCTCACCAACTCTCAGGAGAGAGCTCTTGTACAGCTTATTAATAGGCTTACTAACCGAAATATACCTCCGACTACTACAATTGTCGAAAACCTCGCAGAAGAGATCAAGGGATCCATAGTTAGGAAGAACTAGACTACGTCTTTTGTGCATCGACACAAGCACGAGTTAAAAAGTCTATACTTAAAGAGTATTAATAATAAGCGCGTCAAGAGCGAATATCCTCTTGCTTATAAGCTATTTTATAAGCTAGTTGAGTCAATTTATACATTGCTTTAATAGTTATATTGCCTTGAACATCGCTGACCGCTCTTTTACTATAGCTCCTCGAAGCCATCGAAGATCATAATATCATTGCAAATAATATATACAACGTTAATAAGAAGGGATTCTTAATTGGAGTAGCTAGCAAAATACGAAGGATTATATCTCGAGAGGCGTACGAGCAAGGTAGAGTACGATAGTCCGCCCAAGACGGAAGCCGCGAGTTTATTACTCTTATTACATGCGTTTCAGCCCTAAGTATCGCGATCCCACCAACTTTACTATACAAAGGGACGTCTAGGGATCTTTAGGATACTTAGGTTCAAGAGCTAAGAGATAAAGATAATCTATTCTTTGCGGCTACAGAAAATAGTTGGACTAATAATACGTACGGCCTAAAATAGTTACAAGAGTGTTTTGAACCAAGAACTCGGCCTAGGAGAGTAACAACTAAGCGTCTCTTGATTATTAATAGTCACTTAAGCCATATCAATTTTCGTTTTATTGAATAGGCAAATAACTATAGGATTTTAATCTTAATTCTTCCTCCTTACGCTACACACCGACTATAACCACTCAACGTCAATTGCTTCCTTCCCTTAGT
>NXFV01001373.1:0-51124 GCA_002803225.1 Gamarada debralockiae | reverse complement strand
ACTAGATCGAGATCGACTAATGGCTTTACAAAGCTCTTAGTATAACTAATATAACAAAACGCAATTTCTATAAGCTTTTCCGTCTTGCTTAGCTAAAATCATTTAGTGTAGCCAATATCCAAGGGGGCTTCGAAAAAACTAGGATTTGGCCATTTTCACTACCTATTGTACTTAACGCAATTACCCGCCAGCTAGAAATACCTCCTAGCACTAAAATCGAAGCCTCAAAACCTCCTCCTACTCCAATAACCTCGAAATTTATTTGTCGTGCTCAAAAAGTATACAAAACTAACCCTACGAAAGAGAACTTTAATATCATCCTCCGCTCGCAAGAACGACTCGCTACACAACACGAGGTCGATCAACACATACAAAGGGGCTTACTAGATACTTTAAAGAAGGAAAAGAAGAGAAGAAAACGTAAGAAGAGGTTGAATTTAGTTAGTGAGGAAGATACAGGTACTCAATTGTTCTATTCTTCAAGAGTGTATACTACGCTAGCCTATAAAGCAGAAAAAGAGGCATTAGCGGTAGCAAAGAAGGCTAGAAAGAAGGCAAAGAAGGCACAGGTCGCAGAAAACAAGTAAAGAAGAGAAGAAGAGGCTCAAGAAAAGGCTTTATAGCGTTAGGTAGAGAAGGATTTAAAGGCTTAAGTGGCGGCTAAGAAATTAGCTATAAAAGAGACTAAGAAAAAGTAACTAAAGCTACTAAAAGAGAATAAAAAGAAGTCTTTGATTGTAGTATTACTATATAAGAAGACTTCTAATAGTTCTACGAAGGCAATAAGGTTTGTAGAAGAGATTGATATAGTAAGAGAGGTAAGGGGGTCTGAAACTACCCAAACACGGACCCGGAAGATTAATTTGCCTGCGCGATTTAAAATGTAATAATATTAATATTTAATATTATACATATACTACTAAATTATCTATATTTCTAATGGCGTAAATAAATAATTTGTGGTTATTTAATTATAATCGTTTTTATTACTTTATCGTCGCCTAGGGAAAGTGGAATTTTTGGTGGGGTGGAATTTTCATAGGGAATGCGAGTACTTGAAGTTGGTGAGGTAGGTGGCAAAGAAAGCTAGAGACTTCTACGCTCCTCCGGATGGAAAGTTTCTGATTCGCCGAAAACCATGCAATTTGGTAATGATGCTCTGCAGCTGAACGATTCAAATGGCCTTGGTGGTACAGATAGCAAATCAGTTGAAGGGTAAGTTCTCCGATTGTTCTTCTATCTTTGAGTGATTCAAACTGACGATGATTTTGGAGTTAGGCTGGTACTATGATCCTCCTCTCTTTTTCCAAAACGACCAAGAGTTGAAGGTAATTTTGACAATGGCCTGAACGATCGAGATGCAAAGAGGCACAAGGAGATTGAAAGAGAGCCGTTTTGGGCCGCTGCGGTCCTCACTGGACAATGATTTGACTTAGCTCTAGAGTTTGAAATCCTTATCTGAACAAATGGTCACTATCCTTCACATTCATATCCTTCAAAGCCATTGCGCAGGTGGTAATAGTATAACACTTAAGACCACAAAGATATGGAGATGTACATGCTGTGCGCAAAAGCATGAAATGCGTGCCCCAAAATCTTCAGAGGTCACGTGAAAGGGACCTGACGATGTCATAATGGAACCCTTATGGAATTCAGCAAGTTGAGGCCTCTTTCAAAGCGTTCGTCTCTATGCTCTGAACACAAGTTTTACTCTCTGCAGTAGAATATAGCAACACCCGTCGCCCATCCCAGGTCCTCTTATTCCATTACTTCAGCAATCTCTGGACCAGATCTCCTCGCACGACTCCTGCTGCTCTGCATCAGCTCCTCTGCTTCGCTTCGACTCGCGCGGGTTGCTCGATCCATCATGACCCTCATCCTTCTCGCCGCGAGTTCTCTTGATTGTTGCTGGAAGGGATCCAGGGACGTTGCCGGCTCTGCAAAAAGGGTCAGTTGGAATCACTCAAAGTAGTTCAGCGACTTACTGTTCGACCAAGCCGCCCTTGCCCGGAAGTCCAGAACCAACATTGCTATCAGATCTACAAGTGCGTCAGTATGAATCGTTCAAAATGGTTGAACGGCTTACCGTTCCATGAAGCGCCCACAGGCGGCAAGCTTACAGCCAGATCTTCCGAAATCTCCGACCCTAGTAGTAGACGTCAGTTCCATTCCCTCAAATTATTTGAACGACTTACATTTTCGTGACTCCATTCGCTCCTTGAGCATCCTCCCAAGATCTATAATATCCTGGTGGAGCAGTGGCGCAGAAGATTTGGTCAAGATACTCTTCACGGAGCCAAGGAAGAAGAATGACAGTTCCTCCACGCGGTTTGACTTCCGGCGGTGGTGGAATCAAACATATCTCAAACGTGTCCTCAGTCAAGACCCACCCTTTCTGGTTGCGGACGAACTCTCCGTTCTTCGTGCGGTCAAACAGATACGGCCGAATGTATGGAGCGGGGGACGCGAAACTCGCACCTGTGGGCCTGAAAGACAACTTCCTGCGTGAGTATGTGCGTCAGCTTGAATTGTTCAATCTAGATGAATGATTGAGAAGTGCGGGGTGGGAGTCAATAATGCTGGTGGATCTGAATTGTTTATTGTTTCTGAGGGGTTGGGAAAGGAAAGAGAAAGGAAAAGAAGTAGTACACACATAGACATGTCTCTATCGGCGCTTCCACCATTGAGACGTACCAGCTCCTCTAGAGCACAATCGATGTAATACGATCGCAACTGCTTAGCGTTGTAAGAGGGCCAACCAGGGCGTGGAGGAGAAAGGATGCCAGAAATCGGGCGAGTTTGCTCGGGGGACAATCGCGTGGGAATGAAGCCATCCTTGGTTTCAGTCCATCCCAGAAGGACTGCGATTTGTTCGTACATGTTGAAGGATTGGTTGATACGTTGAAGGAGAGTTATGGTGTTGTAATTTAGATGAAATGAGGGAAGAGGAGAGGGAGAGAAGAAGTCGTGGGAGATGTAGAAGGCGAAGCGAGCTTCAAGAACTTAAACGACGTCGTCCCCTAACTGGACGACATGGTTGGAAGTTTGCTGAGGGGGACCATCAGTGACTTGGACAAGGTGCAGGCAGCGAGGCCGCCTCCTCAGTCGACGACGTCGTTGCAAAATTTGCTGAAGTGACCATCTGTAAGTTAGACTTCTTGGTAAGAAGCTTCTGGACGAGATGTTTCTACTTACAAGAAAGATTGTAGGTATGTGGGCAAGACTTATCGTCCTCCTCTGCAACGTTTGATGAGCTCAAGCTCCGAGCGATCTCCTTAATCGACGACAGCCTTGGGAATTCTAGCTAAGTGACCATGGGTAAGTTGAACTTCTTGTTAAGTAAAGGGTCTTAGTAAGATGCCCCCCACTACCTGAGAGAAAGGTGCAGGGAAACCGACTCCCGTCTCTTGAAGTCAAAGTGGGAGGAAATAGGTTTGCTTCAAGTCATCAGGTTTTAGTGCTTGTCTGGTAACACTGAGCTCTTGTCCAAGGGCTTCTCTTCCAATACAACAAAGTTCTTCACTTCAGCTACCCATCTACACACTCACGAACTAAAAGAATAATGGAGTCGTTGTCTGAGATTTACGAAATGTTCAGACCTTCGCATGTGTCGTGGGTTGGAAGTATGGCAGTAACTGGAAATACGGTATCAATTCTCCAACGATCAAAATGCCGCCACAGCATCTTTGGAACCGAAGAGGCTAAGTAATTCGCACAATGAGCCCTTTTCAGTGGATGGCGTTGAACGATTGATATGTCATGTTCTAAATCATGTAGAATCCTGACTTGAAGCCCATAGACCACAGATCGACATCAGGAGGCGCAAAAACTTCATACCCTTTGGAGTATGACCTTACGAGCTGCTCAATCTGCGGTCACTGATGCTCTTACGCTGAACATGATCTGAGCTTTGGGGCATTGAATGTCGATGACATCTGAGATAGATTTCACTTGCAGAGTGATGGCGAAAATACAAACTTGGTATATTTGCCTCACTCAGGAAGTAAATCATAGAATTCGTGGGAGAAAAGTCTACTTTAATGAATTTTGAAGAGCCTTCCAGTTGATTCTAGCTCCTGACGCATCACGTCTAGCATAGCGCACTACTTTATGCGAAGCCGAAACTAGAAAGCCAAACGCCTGTTGTACAATGTAATACAGATGTCATTACAGCTCCTCCTCCACATCCATCGCATCTCCATTCGCATTGCCGTACGCTCCATTCTTCTCCTTCGGCGCTGAAGCCTCCTTATCAATCATCTGCCGTGAAACAGAGACGATGTTGTCCTCGATGAGTTGCTGTCCAACGTCCTCCAAGTGCTTCTTTGGATCCACCTTGCCAACATATCTCGTCTTCAACTGATCCTTCGTCAACTCGGTTTCTTCCTTCACCCGCTTCTCGTAGCCCTCTGCCAACCCAACCAACTGTTGTAATCGCTCCTTGTTTCGGGTTCCCTCGATACGAAAATCATCCATTTGTAGACCCTCTGTCCAGACGTGCTTATGTAGGTTCATCAACATGTTTTCTTCCAAGGCAGTCTTGCGGTAGTTGATACCGATGCTGTAGTAATGTCTGTTGAGACCGTGAATGAGAGCTTGGATGGAAGGCTTGTTGAGATGTCCCAAGTTGGAAGTACTCTGACGGGGTTCTTGGCCGAGCATGAGAGATTGTGGGTTGATGAGTCGGAAAGCATCGATGACGACCTTGCCCTTGACTGATTGGATGGGATCAACGACGACGGCAACGGCTCGGGGTGTAAGTTGTTCGAAGGATTGTTGGGTGTTGATATCGACGGATGACAGCCAGCAGCCAAATCCAGGATGTGAATGATACCACCCAACAACGGTTTCCGGTCTACAAAAGGTATTGTCAGTATGCTATTGATGTGAAATGATCTTTTGGCGCTTACCGCCCCGTTTGCCGCAACATGTCCATCATCTTTGTTTGGAAGACTGGGTCTACTGCCTCGACACTGACGCCGGTACCACTTTGTGGCATCGCGAAGACATCTACCACTCGTACTGTAAAATCATCCACGAACTCTCCCAGCATCAAGCCCATGACTTCCATCGGTACCCCAGCTCTTCCGTGTCGAAGCATTTTCAGGAGTGCAAGGGAGGAGATATAAACGGTTTCGGAGTTATCAATGAGATTCGTGTTATCCTAAATTGAGCCCGTATCAGCTTTATTGATCTTCAACAGCTCCGCACAAGGTGATGAAGAGCTTACAGATCCGGGGGCGGCGCTGTTGAGGCCACCCATTCCTCCAGCGGTCGCCAACATTCTGTTTAATCTATCCATCTTGGGCAATGTATGAATGTATCGACCTGAAGAGTATGCGGAGTTTCGTCAAACGCGTAGAAGTTATTCAAGTCGTTGCCACAAGAAATCGATTGCTGTTAACGAGCTTTAAGGCAGCTCGGCGACGCGAAAGCTGCAGTCAAGCAATTTGGAGCTACGCTAGTGCACGTGACCTTTCAGCCTT
Source organism: Gamarada debralockiae (assembly GCA_002803225.1). Classification (NCBI taxonomy): domain Eukaryota; kingdom Fungi; phylum Ascomycota; class Leotiomycetes; order Helotiales; family Hyphodiscaceae; genus Gamarada; species Gamarada debralockiae. The sequence goes on along the minus strand of NXFV01001373.1, from coordinate 45,638 downwards.
GTTCCTTTGGTAAGCCTTGTGTTGCCTCGTCCTTTTTCCTCTCGTTGATTGAGCAACTCAACAAATTCCTCTTTTTCAAAATACCAAGTCTTTCTTTAGAATATGTTAGATTCATATTATCCAATATCATACTTCTAAATTCCATGCTTGGCAGAAAAGCAGGTGGTTGGATTGAAGCCTCGAAGGTGAAAGTACAAGCATCTCCACTAGCGGATTTTAGCGTCCAGGAACGATAGCACTCATCAAATCCCAAGCTCTGGTATCTTCCATCCTCCCCGCATCAACCTCAATTTTCCAAGCACGTCGTTGATATGCGCTTTCGATACATCGAATCTTCTTCATAAATTCTACTTTCTCAAAGCTTCAACCAATTTTCCCATATCTCTGGTTACAACCTCGAGTTTCCTCAAAATGGCGTCTTTCGCACCCATCGATGCCCCGTCTCTGAACGGCCCAAGCAGCAAGAAGAGAGTTGCGTACTTCTACGACTCCGATGTTGGTAATTATGCCTACGTCGCTGGCCATCCTATGAAGCCTCATCGTATTCGGTTGGCTCATAGCTTGATTATGAACTACGGTGTCTACCAGAAGATGGAAATCTATGTAAGGAAGCTCCTCACAGTCCCTCCAGCAAGAGAACCTCGAACCTGTTCCATATACCCACAAACAGAATCAGAGTCGCTAGCTTTCGAGTATTCAGCAGCAACTGACATTTCTGCAGCGCGCCAAACCTGCTACCCGTCATGAGATGACCCAATTCCATACCGACGAGTACATCGACTTCCTCCAAAAGGTCACACCAGACAACATGGACTCGTTCGCCAAGGAGCAAGGAAAATACAACGTTGGTGATGATTGTCCTGTATTCGACGGACTCTTCGAGTTCTGTGGTATCAGCGCGGGTGGTAGCATGGAGGGTGCTGCGCGTCTGAACCGTGGCAAATGCGACATCGCAATCAATTGGGCTGGAGGTCTTCATCACGCCAAGAAGAGCGAGGCAAGCGGCTTCTGCTACGTTAATGGTAAGTTTCCGTTCTTCGCATCGCGTCTTAGTCAGTACTCATCGTTCACTAGATATCGTCCTCGGCATAATCGAGCTCTTGCGATTCAAGAAGCGAGTCCTCTATATCGACATCGATGTCCACCACGGCGATGGAGTTGAGGAGGCATTTTACACCACCGACAGAGTCATGACCGTCTCGTTTCACAAGTATGGCGAGTACTTCCCGGGCACTGGCGAGCTTCGCGACATCGGTGTCGGCGCAGGCAAGAATTACGCAGTAAACTTCCCGCTTCGCGACGGTATAGACGATGTTACCTACAAGTCCATCTTCGAACCAGTCATCCAGAGTGTTATGGACTACTACAAGCCAGAAGCTATTGTACTTCAATGCGGTGGTGATAGTTTGTCTGGCGATCGTCTCGGCTGCTTTAACCTGAGCATGAGGGGCCATGCTAATTGTGTTAACTTCGTCAAGAGCTTTGGCATGCCAACACTCGTCCTTGGTGGAGGTGGCTACACTATGCGCAATGTTGCTCGTACCTGGGCATATGAGACGGGTGTTCTTGTTGGTCAGGAGATGCAGTCTGTTCTTCCTTATAACGAATATTACGAGGTAAGAATCTTTCCGCTTCTCATCCGGCCTTACTAACTCTGTCGCAGTATTACGGCCCTGATTACGAATTGGATGTTCGCGCTTCAAATATGGAGAATGCCAACTCAAAAGACTACCTCGAGAAGATCAAGATTCAAGTCATTGAGAACCTCAAGAAGACTGCCCACGCCCCATCAGTTCAGATGACCGATGTTCCCCGAACCACCATTATGGGTGGCACTGACGACGATGAGGCTGAGCTTGATGATCTCGATGAGGATGAGAACAAAGACACACGCCACACCAAGCGACGATGGGATCAGCGCGTTACAAGGGATGATGAGTTGGATGAGAGCGAAGATGAGGAGGAGGCACGCGCAAACGGTATCGTTCCTCAGAATGGTACTAGCAAGCGTCGCAACATTATGGATTACCAAAACTCAAACGCCGTCGCCTCCGATATCGAAATGGACAGCGGTGTTGCCACTCCCGTTCAAAACGATGTGGACGATATGGTTACTGCAATGGCCACCGAGGCGAACGCCGAAGTGAACGCAGAAGTCATGGAGCAAAAGAGTCGAAGCCTGACAGCTGCTGAAACTGGCGAGGCTGGCCCATCAAACGCTCCATCTCGCTCACATTCAGCGAAGCCTCAAGTCGACAATGAAGGTGATGTTGATATGACCGAGCCCGCTCCCACTCAAGCTGCTCAAGGTCCAACACCTGCTGATGCACCAATATCACCAACTGCCACCGTGGCTCCAGCTACACCTGCTCCGGCTGCCGCTGAACCCGCTGTTGAAGCTGATACAGCTATCATTAAGGAGGAAGGAGAGACTGAACGGCAAGATGTAGATGTTACTAGTGAAGCTTCGAAAGAAATCGCCGGGCAGTCACAACCTTGAGTCACCACAGAACACCACCACCTGCTGTCACGATTATGTTGGCGGTGATTTTACCTTGCATTTGCACGCATAAAAATGGAGGAGGGTAACTGAGCAAGGCGTCTATGGCGTATGGAAGGAGGCGTCCGGTGAAAAAGCAAGTTGAATCTGATGAGGTACCGATCAAGTCCTCGCAACTTTAGCATCTTGTCATAGCAGCGTTCAATTCACATACTGCATTCCCGTTCTTGAGCCTGTGTTATAGAATAAAGCACCTGAGAATAATTTGAAATTTATGATTTGCAGTCTCGATACCGCTTTGTGACCAACAACCTCAGTGTGAGCTCAAAGGATCTCGACTTGACCAAGACTTCAGAGATATTCCATCAATGATTTGTGATAGTAAAATAATAGCCTTTAAGCCAGTGTTGACTTTTGTCTGCAAGACGTTCGCCTTTGCTGGATTTTGTCGAAATCTCATTGTTTAAGCCTTGAAACTTAGGCCTTCAGGCCTGAATTACTTCTAGGCGAATGCCTTGTTGAATAATTCAGGCACCGCAAATTTTCGACTGGCTTTCGTTAGCGAGGTGGGACGCACACAACTCGATTTTCGCGACGACATATCGGAAATCTACCACTCCACCAAAAAGAACTTCTTCGACCTGTAACAACTATCGTCGAAATGGCCAAGATCTCGTAAGTTGCGCCCCCAGCATGCGCTTGGATTATGGTTTCAGGGAAAGAGGAATTGGGCTGGTGGTGGAGAGTTGATTGAGGAGATAGAATTTTGGAGGAAAATTGATGGAAAATGATGGGAAAAGACGAACAGCTGCTGATATCTGCGATTACAGACGCGGTGCCCCGGGCGGAAAGCTCAAGATGACTCTCGGTCTCCCCGTGTACGTTTTGCCCTCCTCCCTCCTTCCAATCTTCCTCCAAACACACTTCGATCCAGCCTTCAACACCCCTCCAATATCAACGCCCTCCCCTCCACTCCCTCGAATGAGCGAACAATTACTAACGAAACTGGAAATACAGAGGAGCCGTCATGAACTGCTGCGACAACTCCGGCGCGCGAAACCTGTACATCATCTCCGTCAAGGGTATCGGAGCGCGTCTCAACCGTCTGCCAGCTGGTGGTGTCGGCGATATGGTCATGGCGACTGTCAAGAAGGGAAAGCCTGAGCTGAGAAAGAAGGTCATGCCTGCGGTTATCGTCAGACAATCAAAGCCTTGGAGACGTACGGATGGTGTTTTCTTGTACTTTGAGGATAATGCTGGTGTGGTGAGTGCGAAATTTTGTTGAATATGGAGGGCAGGACTTGGGCTGGGGCAAGAAGGGAGAGGGATTGGATTGGAGGTTGTTTGGAAGTTTGGAGGGATCTTTTGGGAAGGATTTGAGAACATGAGATTTCTGAAGAAAGGCTGCTGGGTGGGATTGGAATCACTGCTAATCTTATCTCTCGCAGATTGTCAACCCCAAGGGAGAGATGAAGGGATCTGCCATCACTGGACCCGTCGGAAAGGAGGCTGCTGAACTCTGGCCAGTAAGCTCATACCCCTCACACATTATGCCTCTTTGCCCCGAATATCTCTATGGACTATCTCCCAAAGCGCAAGGCTAATATGTTTTCCTACAGCGTATCGCATCCAACTCTGGTGTCGTCATGTGAAAAAGTCAAGATGGTTGTTTCTTTCGGGGTTATGGAAATGGATGGGTTTGCTTTGCATTGTGCCGTCATACGAAGTACCTAGCGATCATCGAAAATTGAACGCTGTCCATACACGATTCCTTAGGCTCGAGTCGTTCTACATGTGATTTGGACGAGTTATTCTATGGATTGAGGAGAACGCAGGACGACCAGGAGCTGGGTAGTTCTGAGGCTTTGAGGCTTGTTGAATCATTGGCAAGTGTTTCAATATTTTGAGCAAGCTGGCAGAGAGATCGAGTGATGCTCTTCGAGAAGTCCTTGCACAACCTGCTTCCGTGCAGATCTTCCAAAACCAGTGTCCTCTTTGGAAGTGGAACTAAAGCGGCTTTTGCTAACAGCTCACTTGGAGACCCAGGGGGTAAGTTAGACATATCCACTCTTTTTCTGTTCCCCATGGCAGTGAATTATTCTCAAATAAAACTTCACAATCCCACGGCACACAGATTCACTGCAGTTCTAGCTCGTCTCCTCAACTTTTACTCGTCTCTCCCGTCTCGTTCTTTTTCTCCCTTCTCTTCAACACCAAACAAACAATCCTCCGCGAACAACTGCGTATGACTCAACTCCATGCGCAACAGTCCATTCGCAATCCTCATTATTGGTCTTCAACCAACCAAACTCTCTCCCTTTTTCTCAACCAGAAAATTTCCTTCACCCGATCTTGACCTTCGACGTCCTACTTTTTACCATGTCGACGATCAAGAACTCAACTCCCGCCCATGGCGCGAAGTCCCCCACTGAGGGCCCGGCACATGTCACGGTCACAGCTATTCCAGATGAACTTGACACTAAACCTGCGGTCCTGGTCCCGGTCCCCCATGCCCTCCGCCCGAAATATCCTATCGAAGTTGATGGTGGAGCCTTAATCAAGGTCATTGGCAAACTTCCCGTCACTGTCGACGGCTCCTTCAAAGTACCCGTAACCTACACTACCCTCGTAATCCGCACCAAACCCACCAAGCTTCCCAAGGCCATCCCCCTCAAAACCCTCCCAAACGCCAACCGCCATGCTCTCGAATGCAAACTCGGCCACATCTTCCAGGACCCGGATCTTCTCTGGGAAGCACTCCAAGCAGCTGGAAATGAGCATTACCCAGATCAGCGATCGCAAGACTAAGGACGGCAACAAGAATTTAGCTCCCTTGGGCGATTCTTGTCTCGACATTGCTGTAATGAGTGATTGGATTGGTACTGGTGCATCCCGCCGTAAGCCAGCCCCCGTCTCCACTTCCGTTGCACCTGGCCATCCTTCCAACACTGTTTCCGCGTTCGAAATTCTCGGAGATTTCAGGTGTCGTACAAAGCTGATGCGAATGTGTGAATAGGAGAAGGACATGAACTCACTTGCAACATCGGCAGAAATAGCTATCTTGACAAGCGAGGAGGAGAGGCTGGACTCGAGACTTTGATCAATCCGAATACCCGTTTCCTTGTTGGTAGACGGGTCTTTCCTCCCCGAACCATGAGTGAGACTGTTGAGGCTTTGACTGGCGCCATCTTCCTTGACTCAAGCGAGAATTTGAGAGCAGTCAAGGTTGCTATGAAGGGCTTGGGGCGTTTTTGAGTGCTTGATCATTGATGGCGGGCAAATGGAAGTGAAGCAGTGATTCAGCACGGTTGTATTGGCATGAGTGAATAAGCTCCAGACTTGGAAAAGATACGTGGATTGGCTTCTAGAGGACGGGTTTGGTACTACCTCTTAGAGGACGGGCGGTCGTCTTTACTCTCTTGGATATCGGCTTGCCAACTTTTGATAGTCTTCAGGATACAGCGCGAATTGACTTCTCTGAACATTATCGAAGCCTTTGGAATTCCAAAATCAACATCGTATATGTGGTAAACTGATTAGTTCCTGGGAATAGCTCTTCTGCTATCCCACTTCATTTTAGTTTAGTTTCAGGCATGACGAGGTTCGAGATATTCTGTCCGGTAAGACCTGATATATACTCCGCTATTCCCAAGCTATGTTCGATTGCTGAAGGCGCCTGTCATTCTGTTATGCGGAACCTGTTGCAACTTGTTTCTAAATTATATTCAAAGGCCATGCCATTATGTCCAACACGAGGCTTCAATCGCTGAAAGCAATGTACCGCCATGCGCACCATGTTGTATTAAGATTTCTGGTGCATCAATTTATAGATCGTTAAACTGCCGAATCCGTTGTGTTTCTTTGTAACGTGGTGATTAGAGGATAACTCCGATTAATCAGTCTCTGGACCTTTCATCCAGCCCGTATCCGCAGCTGGACCTCCGGCAAGCATCCAGAAGTCTTCCTGTCGAACCCATCTCAATCCATTCTTCTCCAGCAAATCCTCAGCTTGGCTTACTTTGATTTTTCGAACCAGTCGCAGGGCCTTTTCAGCAATCGCCAACTCATTTGGGGCCTGTGGCGCCTCCCAGGAAGAACTAGACTCGCTATCTATGGACGTGACGAGATCATCAAAGAGCATCAAAGCTTCGCCCTCTTTGTCGTGATTTCGGAGAATGGTGGCCAAGTCCAACCGTACCCAGAGCATAGACCTATTCCTCCCCTTGACGCCTCTATCCAGAGCTTGATCTACCAGAGCTTGTAGTATTTTGCGAGGCGATTCGAACTTGCCAGCATCAATTTCCAACAATGCACGAACATGGTCAACTTGGCACACTCTTTCAAACCAAGGCTTCACCAAGCCCCCACCAGATATGAAGTCAATCAGCTCCAAGGCTTCCTCAGCTTTACCGGTCTCTCTAAAGAGAACAATTTTTTGAATCACTGCATCTACTGTTGACGATGCCTCTGAACCTAAATCCCTCTTCCTTGATTCTATGACCTCGTTTACAGCGACTTCCGCTTCTTCATATCGACCAGTCTTGCGATAGGTGGAGACCATGGCACATCGGGACCAAACAGCCATGGGATTATCTGGTCCGAGAATTGATACACGGTATCTCCAAACATGTTCGAAGTCCAAAGTGGCTCGCTTCACTTCTCCCTGGCCCTCCAACACGCATCCCAAGGTCTGTTGAGAGAGCAGGTATGAAAAGCTCCCAACGCCCACACCAGTTTTGATAAATCCGTCAAGAGACTCGGTCAAGTTTAAATCGGCTTCGACATACTTGGTCATCCACAACTCGGCCATTCCTTGTCGCTGTAGAGATTGGAAGCAGTCTGGGCGATCCGTCCCGATGACCTCTCGTTGTATCTGAGCAAGCCGACCGAAGGTTTCCTCGGCTTCACGCATACGCCCTTGGCCGAGATATTCCAGAGCATAGGCAGACTCCGCCATTAAAGACAGTGGGTGTCTTTCACCAAGCAAGCTCACGAGTCCTTCTGCGACAGTTTTCTTGACTTCAAAAGCCTCTTCTAAGCGAGCGGATAAATTGTAGAACGCGCCTAGTTGGAAAAGACACAAGTACGGCAGTACTTTATCTCCTCCTTCCTCCTCAAAGACTTTCGAAATGGCTCTGTATGGACCGGTGAAGTAACTTTTAACAATTTGCGAAAGGTAGTCCCTGATATCTGGCGAGAGATTGCTTGTCCACACTTTCAGCTTTCCTTCAACCTCTAGCATGGTTCCTTGGGACCCGCTGAGCTGGAAGATAAACTCAGACCACGACACGAACTCATTTCCACTTAAAAATCTCGCTGCTAGCTCAACCAAGCTGATGGCGGGCCCCCGCAAAGCAAACAAATGGATAAACCAGTGAGTTGCCGCGTATTGATAGAAGTATTTATCTTCGTCTTTGTCTGCCGCTGTTGTCACATTCCGCCGAATGAGAATGGATATTTTACTTGGTGACTGGTACTCTTCTTGCGATAATGCCAGCAGACATTTCCGAGCCAAGAAGGCATCTGAATCGTCCAATGTCATGTGAATGGAGGAGTTCACTCCCTTTCCGGGTTGGACCAAGAAATCTCGAACCGACTCATGCATGAGAGATACGTGGTTCTTGGAAACCTGCACAAGTGGGCAACATAGTTGCAAAATTTCTTCTTCTGGGTCGATCAACTTGTCGTCTTCGTCTAGTTGAGAGGTTCCATCTCGCAAAGCTAATATGACTGAAAGCTCTTCGCAGGTTGGTGCCGTAGAGATTTTAAGTAGTATGAGGAAAATCTCTCTTCTCCGCTGAAGGCAATCGCCGGTGAGTTGTGCCGTCCTCTTGGAGAGCAGTTCCTCGTAGAACTGTCCGATTTCAGGGGGGCATGTCGCGAGATACTCGAGCTGAATCTTGTATGTCGCAGCATGATCCAGAGATTCAAGCATCAGCTTCGCTAAGAGGAAAATCTCATTGCACCATGTGGGGACTTTGTCAATGATCTTGTCCCGATGTCGATTGAGTTTGCGATGCTTCAGAGTTTCTTTGGTGACGTAAAGTTTGATGTCTTGGCATATCAAGGCTGGAGTAATCTCGATCTTGAATGACTCTTTGAAGACCCTCTCCAATGCTGAATGAGGTCGAAAAAGAACGATTATTCGAGCGTTTGGTTCGGAAGCCAGCTTAATAAGCTCTAGGCAAAAGTCATTCCGAGACCTTTCGTCACATTCGTCGAGCCGTCCACGATGAGTGTAAACTCCACTACAACCTTTGCTACATCACACAAGATGGACCAGAGTCGAAGGAATGGAAAATCCTCGCTAACCAGCTTGTTGGACTTTGAAAGTGCTGTAACCTGGTCGATGGCCACCCGATATTGCCTGCTTGCCTTCACCTCCTCGAGTTGTAAGAATTGTGCGAGCAACCCGGCCACGAAGGGAGTGGGTCTGGCCTGCTCTCGATTCGTAACGTTCTGGAAGAACTGTGGAAGGGTAGCGCTTTTCGTCTCAGTTTTCCAGAAGTGAATTATCTGGCTGGCAAGGGTAGTCTTCCCGCAACCTATAGATCACGCTTCAGCTGTGAACGTGTACTTGTGAAAGGATTGAGATAGAACCTTTGTGGCCACAAATACATAAGGGCTTGTTATATGAGAAGTCTCTCCAGCTCATGTATGTCTCGTGGTGGCGGAACCATGTACAAGTTCCTTCCTCGATGTAAGGCATGGAAAATGGCGAAGACGGCCACTGTTGTAGCCATGCCAATGCTTCCGTCTCCTCACATCTAAGTTGAGCCTCTACCGAGTGGTTACCAAGTAATTATCAGTAAATTGCTCTGGGAAAGGATTGTATACCTCTTCGGATGGTTTGGACTTCTGATAGCGTATTCCTCAGTTGTGTTGAGGATTCTAGCCATTGTTAGTTGATATCATGACGTAGGGGAGGGAGTGCATCTGACCATCTCGAAACTTTTCTTGCTTGGCGAATTCAGCCTGCTCGTGAAGTCGGTGGTCTGCTTGGGCTAGCCTTCGGATGAGCTCCTGGATTGTTTTAGATGAGTTGACTGGTGTACCTTTTCTTTCTTCATCTTGTCCTATTTAAGAGGAAATGATAAGCAGATCATATCTCTGAATTGATCAACGAAGGCCTTTGACTTACTCATTTCTGCCGCTAAGGTGGCCTCCCGCTCGAGAGATTCGGCATACGTTCGGATGATACGCATGTTTTCTTCGAACTTGTGAGCATAGGTAGTAAAGCTAACCTTGAAGTGTCGTACTCGGGAGAGTCAGCTGTATGCCAGCTGTCAAAGAATCATAGGTTCATACTAAGCCGGCCACTCTGATAATGTGCTCTGGCACGAACCAAGAAATTGATGATGTGACTAAATAAATGAGCAGCCCTCTTATGCACTCGATCCGACTCGTTAAAGAGCGCAATGTATCTGTTCCACCGTCCAAGGTCACTGATAATTTCAAACAGAGCATCGGCAATCTTTTCCGTTGTGTCAATCTCTCGTGCGGCCACCTGCTCACCAACCGAAGTCAGCCACGATATTGTCTTCAGGCACCCGTCCAAAATGCTACTTTGCCAATTCAATACATACCCCTATCAAGAATCGAATTGCCCCCCATACAAGAGCAGTGATATCAGGCTGTTGTTGTATCAGGACATCGATTACCTGCGCGTGTTGATTGATTGCCGTCAAAGCATGGTCGAGCTTCGTTTGGGTTGCCGAGCGGCGTTTATCGCAACGATGCTTAATCTCAACCACTTCTTTCAGAAGCTCTTCAAGTATACAGCTGGGCTGCTGCTTATTTGATGGGTGGTTGAGAGCGATCTTCTTCTTAGGGTCATTGGTGAGAGTGGAGTTGTAAAGCTAAGAAGCGAGTGCGTCATGCATTAGGCTGCTTTCATCGAAACAGGGAGTCACCTGATGAATGACGGGCTCTGGACTCACCTCTACGCCTAGTTCTATTGGTGTGATAGTCCAGGCTGCTCTTTTTAAGGCTGCAGAGCCGCATTGGCACCCAATAGGATCCTTCGCGGGGTCCATGGAAAGCGCGGTCATTTCGAAAGTCGGGCGGCATAGTTTTCTGTTCGCTCCGAGCGAGCCTTGGATGAAACCTCAAACACGGATACAGCATTATTTATGTTCAATCCGTGCCCTGTGATTTCGTTATCATTAGTGAGGCGTACTTGGAACAAAGAGCCTTGGGCAGACACATTTTCAAGGCAATGACCTGTGGTTTTTGGAATGCCTCCAAGAGCAGTCTTTTGAATTTTTTAAAATTTGCTGATTCGTTCCTAATTACGGCGCAACATGGTGTTCTAATTAGACAGTGCATTGCATTGCATGGTCGCTTACGAGCCTCCATTGCGCTCATTGTACAGTGTTGAGCGCCACCGCGACGTGTTTCTCTGACCACCCCACGCAATCTACAAAGTCTAGCCATCCCTGCAGTTCGGGGCTAACCACCAAAAGAGTTCCCTACATACAAACTATTTTCACGTGTCAATCGCAATGCACAGCTATCGCTCCCGAATTTCTAGCATTCTGAGAGCCTGTCTTGGATACGCTCAGCTTGTCCAATAACCTTCCTCAGTACCTCCGTACAACTCTGCCAAGTCGGATTCTCGATGTTGCAAGGCACCGGGGTATTATTGTCTCTACCAGCAAAGACTGCCTAGCAGCGATCTTCTCCAACTGGAACGATGGCTCGTCTTGACTCATTTGTCCATACCGCACTTTGAGCAGTATCAGTTAAGTCCGCTCCTGACATTCATTAGCCGGTTTAGTTGCATAGAATACACGGGGTGATTTTGCCGACCTCGAATACTTCTTGCTTACAACTTTGCTTCTATCATCATCTTGAACTCTTTTTTCCTGGCTTGACTTGCTCGGGGGCTTTTCCTCCATTTTCCTTCCAGCGTGGATTTGGAGGTTTTGCTCCTCGAGCGCTGGGGTCTTTCATCCAAAGTCGTACATGGCTGCCAGGTACCCACAGGGCATCATCGTCATTGAAATACCCATAGCGGCATGGACAGGAAGTATCTCTCCATTCTCTTGAGTCTTCCTTCCACTTCTTGTAATTTTCTTCATATTTTCTTTCTTCTTCGGCACTCGATCCTTTACGAGGTGGTCGAGGCTTCGGCCATGGGGTAATACGAGGCAAATACAAAGCCCCACAATTACTTCCTGAAGAACCCTAGATAACATGCGTTAGAATTCTGGACTAAAACTTGTATCCATTATCTGAGGGCCTAAATATACCTGCGGGTGGACTTCAAAAGATGCTGATTTTGAAGTCGAAGGCACTTTGCCTTTCGAAGATTCGGTTTTTTTGGAAGACGAGGGTCTAGTCCTTGAAGAGTCACGTTTCTTCGACGACGAGGAAGACTTCTTTTGACCATCTTTTCCCTCTTTCGGATTCGGGAAATCTTCAAGGTCACAGCCAAGACATCCACACTGAACAACCGCCCCAGGAACGGGATTAGAATACTCAGACATTTGTGCAGTATATTCAGAAGAGGTTTTTTCATGCTGCGGGTCTTGAGTGTAATATTGTGCAGTGGAGGGAGATTGGATGTATGCAGTTCCTGGTTGCGCATACGGCGACGTCGGGTAAGTCAGGGATGGTGCCACCGCCGGGGGTTCTCTTCCAGAGGGATTGTAACTTCCATAGGAAGGCAGTGATGTCTGATAATCCGATACATTTTCCTGGCCATAGTAGTTCTCTCCGCCAGCGCCTGCAACACTTGTGAACTGGGGCTGTTTTCCCGAGCTGTATGCCTCCCCGATAGAAGCCTCTGATTGTGTATGTTGCTCCGCACTGGGATTGTAGGGTGTCGGATAGCTCACAGTATACAATGTGGTGGCGTTGGCGGATTGTTGAGAAGCTGGATAGTTGGGGTACGCTGAGGAGGCTGGTGGTGCTGGGGGATCTGAGTATGCTGTTGTGTAAGGAGTTGTCGAAGAATAAGCTGTTGGAACTGCTGATGTTTCGGCGTACTCATAGGAAGCTGGGTAGGTACTGACGGCAGATGTCGGAGGATATGATCTCGTCGCGGTTGTCTGGTAGGGCACACCCTAGGAGGCTTGTGAGGGATAACTCGAGGAATAGCTTCCGGCAGACTCATACTGACGATCAGTTGTATAATAGTTTGACTGGGAATCTGTTGATTCAGCTGAGCCAACGCTCAGTCTTCCTAGATCAGATGTAAGTTTTGAAACTGGGTTCGCATTTCGAGGGTCAGATGGATCTGCGCGGCTGTGGGAGGTATCTTCGCTTTGAGCGTAGCCTTCCTGTGGTCCACCATACGCGCTGGTTGTGTCTCGATTGGTGTAGGGGTCGCTATGGTATGTTTTCTCCCTGTGTCTCCTGCTTTGGTCGTCTTTGTGCTTCCTTCTGTCGTTCGACATATCGGCTGGTTTCGTATAAATTGATGGGCGTAATTTGTCTTCGAGATATTGAAACGATCTTCAAAGGGTATTCTCATGCCGAAAAATGCTTAATCAACAGAGCTAGCCAGCCTCATTTGCAAATTTGCCCACCTCCAGAGCCTCATCTGCTAGCAGCGGAATTGGTAGATGAGTAGACAGCACACCCTTTCATCCAGCTTGCATTTTAAAAGTCGCCTTGTAGATGCCCAATGTGTCACCAGACGGCCTATGCAGACTTTCAAATGCCCAATGACGGCTGGCGGCTAAAAAGGGTCACAGCGAATCAGCCTCCAGGGCTGCCACACCCAGAGCCACAGCACTTCTGTAAGGCTTTGCACTTCCCCACATCCGATCGCATAACCTCGCTTCAAGCGGCAACTAAAGATCAGCCTGATTTTATCGTTCATGGGTCAAATCCCGAGCGTGCACTTCAGTGCCGAAGCACATTTACAAGAGACTGTTGATTGTGCCTTTCGGAGAGAACGAATAGTCATCGCGCATCAACAAAGCGCAATCTTTGGAAATACTTATGGGGCGACTTCTGGAAATGATTGAGAATTGGAAGAGACACGCAGGCACTCGTTTGAAGAAAATCACAGTCGTGGATTCTGCGCTTCCAATAAAAGGCACTTCAGTACAAAGGTAGGAAACACCCGCATTTTCTGGAGACTATACTCGGAGTTGAATAGCATCAGATATGTATTGGAAACAGACTGTTAATCAGATCTTTTTCACGTGACGTGACTCATTTGCCTAATGGCGCATTTACGCCCGAGTTTTTTCCATGGCCCTGTTGCCTGCTTGCAACGTACTCATCTCAACTTTCAAAACCAACAAATTGCATACGGTTCACTCCCAATTGAGAAGACTTGGAAGAATGAATGGTGTCGAAGATCCGGAAGAAAATGAGACGGCGCAATTACTGCGGCCTTACAGAGATCCCTTGCCTGCCAACTCACCACAAAGCACAAGAGTACCATGGAAGGTACTTCTTTACTACGTGGTAATCCTAGTTCTTATCCCCATCTCTTATTCAATTACACAGGCTTCGCAAATAAGCCTCTACGAATCTGCCATCTGCACAAACTACTACCGAGAACATGGCTCACCATCAAAAAGCGGCGCGACTACTGCGGACCCTTGCAAGGCCAACGCCGTTCAAGAGACCGTAGCACTTATTTCCAGCGGCCAAAAGATCTTTGATGCTATCTTAAGTAAGCTCACTTGAGACTTCAATAAGATCCTCTGCTCATCAGCAATAATACAGGTTTTCTGGCAAGCTACCATACCATCCGACTTCTCCGAGCACATGGCGCTCGTGGAAGAACATTCGTCCTAACTTTAAATCTCATTGGTCATATGTGCTCACTGCTCTTTAAATACTTCATACGTAGGTTATTACCCTAACGCCCTTCGTACGGAGATGTGCAAAATTCTAAGTTCAGACAAAAGTGCAGAGAGTGCTCTCAGAACCCATTGCTGTCCAGTGGACATGGGCATCCTCCGCCTTTCTCTTTCTCGCCGGTGGTCCAGATTGGAGACAAGAAATTCTATTTATGGTCATAGGTGGTGCTACATTTAGACAAGACAACTTAAAAGACACGTACGTTCGTCGAGTTCGACACTTTCAATTTCAGAGTACAAATCAAAGACACAGCACTGATATACTCCCTCGACAGCTTTACCATATTTGCAATTGCGCAAGCACTAGCTGGCTTGGCTGCATCTTGGTCTATGCATTTTGCTGCCATCCTCATCACCAGCTATGGCATTTGGGTCCCGATAATTATTGGACTCGCGGTGATCATTATCGTCATTATTGCTGTGCAATTTTTGCCTACAAGTGACTCCTCAACAAATGATGAAGTGGAATACACGCCAGGAGATCAAAATGTCACAATGCGATCCAGAGAAACATTCAGCTTCTTACGGTCGTCATCATGGAGCGTCTGGCTGCTTATTCTCACATGCCTAGCATCAGGAACCTTTCCACAGCTTGTAGATGGAAGCGTTTTTCAGCAATACATATCTAAGCGGTTTAACGAGACAATTGCAGCGGTAAGCAAGATAACAGAAAAGAAATAAGGGCGAAGCTGACGTTAAACGACAAAGGCCTCGAAACTTCAGGCTAACAGTACATTCATGAATTCAATAGTTTTGGGAGCGTCAGTGATCATATTTGGAAAATTGGGATTCCTTGCGAGCTTCAACTTCTCGGTAGAGGACATCTTTATCAGCCGCGGGTCAGCAATAGCCCAAGCTCTAGGTTTTGCTGTCATCGGAATATCGAGCTCGTACATTAGTGTAATGACTGGTATGTCTGAAACTATGAACATCAAAACCTTCCGAAGAATTGGAAGTGTGATGCTAATCATGACCAGGTCTCATATTTTGCGCATTTGGACAGCTATTTCGAATAGCCACACGATGTGCGTTGATGTCCATGACACATTCTCCAGGGGAGGACACAATAACTGGACTATTCTCTGCCATCTCAATGCTGGACACGATCGGCGGCACTGTGATTGGCTTTCTGCTGGCCTTCTTGTTCGGTCAAGGTCTCAAGCTCGGAGGTCTTTGGTCTGGGTTGCCCTTCTACTTTGCGGCGTTGCTACTCGGAATCGTGGCGGCGGTGGTTTTTTCTGTTCCGGCCACCCCACGGCAGACACTTGAAAGCTTAGACAGCTCGACATTGGAGGGAGGTAGCTCTACCGCTTCAACTATCCGGCAGAGGACGTCACTTGAGGCGACGGAATCGCCAAAGAGCACAGCCAATTCACTGGCTAGCCAAGCAGACGAAATTATAATGTAATACCAAAAAGATACGGAATATGAAGCCAATTTTTCTAATACTATCTGCTGGAAGAAAACTGTCAGGAGTCGTAGAAAGGGAGAATGCCAATTCAGACCAAGGCACACGTGATTGGTTTGATCTGGCGCGTCGTTGGGGATTTCCCGTACGCCGAACCTTCGCGTGCACCACCTGCATTTCATTCTTTTGCAAAGCCTTTGGTGAGGCTTAGCTGTCTTCTAGTACTCCTCTAATTCCCCTGGGACTGAACAATGATTTGTTCTCAGCTCGGTGATGCTGGGTCGCTGGACTGTTGAAGTATCAAACGCGAGCACTGTGCACTGATTGACCAGAACGCGTCGCCCGGCAGCCCGCGTTTTCGAGTCACCGGCGTCTCCAGTGGACTCGAGCCACTGCAAGACACTCGTCCGGCGTGAAAATATGTTCGAGTATGGGTCGAAGAGTTGAAAATATTGAAGCATTAGCGCGCAGGTGGGTTTTAATTTACGATTTTTGTCAAAGGTTGGAGAAACCCCCCTTCCAAGATTCCCGTCACGTGAACTGGCAAGCAACTTCAAAGACTAACCCGATTGTAGACCAACGGTTATAGGCTTGGTCTAGAAGTCAATGACGAAGGGGTGCAACAAGTATTAGCGCTTGGATGCGTTTGACCTACTTCATACTCGAGCTGCGATGAACCTGTTCCGAGTCACGTGGAGATTAAGCAACTTCAGGACATTGCGCGAGACTTGTCCAACGTCCAGAGGCATGATCGATATTTGAAAGAAATATTGGGGTTAAAATGTGTCAAGTATCAAAGCTTGGTTATGAATTCGGTATCACAGGTCTGTGCCATTCAACATGCAAAGCTTTGATCATGTTCGTCTAACATGAAAACTTCACGATCAAGATGATGCAGATCTTAATATTCTTGCTACTCGAATTTTTGGTCATTCTCTCTTCATAACCGTTCTACAATTCTTCCTTATCCAACTCTATGCGAGCTTCCCTGCAACGAGCTTCTTCAAATCTTCCTCCGCCAACTCCTTGACACCAAGAAGTTCATTGTCTGTCTCATCATAAGCGCACCCATAAATATCACCAGCGAAAGCTGTTCCTGTCAATATCTTCATAATTACCGGCATGCTGAAGTCGCCAGCGCTGATTCCGTCCAGACCCTCTTTCAATATCGCACTTGTCTGAACCTTACTGATTTCCCACTTGATATCCGGTCTCAGCCCTTCCGCAATTCTCAACAACTCGTTCTGCGTCAAGATTACCTCTGAAATTTTCACGATCTTGTTTTTGGTAGCCTCAGAGTTCTTCAAAATTCCAACAATGGCCTTCCCGACATTCGGCAGGGAATTAGAACTGATTCTATTGTCACCCTCGTCGAACAAAGCCGCCTTATGATTCGCAAAATCCAGCAACATGGGACCACCAAACAGGAATTCCAAGAAGGCACCACATGCAAGGACAGTCCAAGTCAGCATTCCCGCCTCCGCCTTTTCTTGCAGATACTGCTTGATCTTGAATAATGGGGCGTAGATTGGCAGAGTTTCGAGTTTGGGGCTGGTCGTGCAAGTGCCGTATTCGGAGGGGATGAAACGCTTCACTCCGGCAGAAATGGCGGCGTCGATGAGGACAGTCTGGTTCTCGATAGCAGCAGCAGCCACCGTGGACACGAGTCCGTCAACGCCTTTGAGCGCGGCTGTCAAGGACTCTACGGATGTGAAGTCTACTTCGACAACTTTGACGCCTGCGTCGTATGCTCCTGGCTTTTTGGATCGTGTGAGAACCGTGACTTGGAAGTTTGCATCGACAAGTGCTTTGAGGACATGAGGCCCAAGGCTGCCAGAAGCCTGGTGAAGATGTCAGTCATTTCCTTTTATGCGTTTTTCGAAATTCTTACACCGGCAATTGCAATTGATTTTATTTCGGACATGGTGAAGGAAGTAGGCAGGGTTTGGGGGCCTTATGTCAAGATGTATGTTGGTTCAATGCTTGGGGATGTGATGAGCAGAGGGTGATTTGGAGGATTCGTCCAGCAGGAAGAGGCCGTTCCTTTATGTTCCTCCAGTCGCACTGAAGTCCAGCCATCCATTTCATTGTTTCTTCTTGACCGAGATTCCACGCAATTGGTTTTCCAAGCAAGTCCACTACACAAATAACAATTTGAAAGCCCGCACAGCATTCCCGCTCACGATCCCGCATATCCCGCACCGGCAGCCCACCCCTGCGGATCCCACCCGCTCTTACAAAGCACTTAAACCCTTCAATACCGCTGGTCCCCGCACATTCCTTTCCGCCAACAACCCATAACACAATCCTATGACAGCGGTTCGACTGGAGTCAGTTACCAGAATGAGCACCGAACGCGGTGCATTGATTGCCAAGAAAGCTTGCACACGATGCAGCACCCAGAAAAGGCGATGCGACAAGGCGCTTCCAGACTGTGGACTATGTACAAGGTACCGGAACGAACCTTGTTGACTCGTACTGTACAAGATTGCTAACTCGGACGTTTGTAGACTCCGTAAACCATGCAAGTACAAACTCCCACGGGTGTCATCCTCGGGTCCAATTCCCTCACCGTCCCCCAGACCAGAGATATTTCTTGGCTCAGGAGCGTTTACACCGAGCCACCTCAAGGACTCTATCATCCAAGAACTTGGGCCCCACACACCGGACGATATTCTCTCAGCCTACTGCCGAGCAATCGAACCATGGTTCCCCATTGTTTCGATATCTAGGCTACGGAGCCGACTCTCACTAACATGGGACGAAGCTCCTCTAGATATCGCATTACTCTGCCTGTCCATTATACTTCTCACAACCTCTCCACCTTCCTCTCCAGAAGATGACAATGATCCCTCCGAATTCAATTCCCTGTATCTCTATACCAAGAGCAGCATTACCTCAACCGAAGGACTTGGTATAAATTCTTTTCTGATCGTCCAATCAAGGATTTTGGTGACTCTTTTCGAAGTCGCCCATGGCTTCTACCCAGCAGCTTATATCTCGATTGGAGCCACAGTCAGAGCCTCAGATGCACTTGAAATTCACCCAGGGGCAGATGCTTCGCCCTCTCACTCTTTAGATGACGAGGCAAAGCTAGAGGAGACAGTATTGACTTGGTGTGGAATTCTAATCTTAGATAGGTGAGCCCCTTTTGACAGAGCTCCCAGAGTTGAAGCTTTGGCGTCATCTACTTATTGTACCTAGATACATAGCCATAGAATCCGGGCCGCACCCCCCTCTAACCCGTTCACGATCCCAGTTACTCCACGATGTCCTCAAGCCCACCGTATGCCCGACCCACCGGCAAGATCAAGACCGGACAAGCCCCATTTGCCGCCTTGTCCGCCTCTTCGAAGCTTCCTCCCTCCTCGATAATATCCATACCACCCTAAACAGCCCTACGGCGGAGCACGCATTCAACATGGAAGAGTTGATTTTGAACGTTCAGACGTTAATCAGTCTCCAGACGATCCTGAATGAGGATATCGGGGCCGGGATCCACCTCTATGCCGGTGGATGGGGTCTTTGTAATATGTGAGCTACCAGCCTTTACAGATTTGGGTTTGTGGATGGGTACGTCGATACTGACGTTGGAACAGCGCCCTTCTCCTAGCATTTGAAAATGGTAGCAAAGTGCCTCTTATCGCCGGCGTAACTGAGAATTGTAATTCCAGCGCTACGACGTCTCTTATCTCCGTTCTCTCTATCATAACTAGTATAGTTGAACCTTTCACCCTGGGTATGCAATCAATTGATTTCATCATCCTCCCACCATTTGTCACGTTTTTGGTGTATAAAGCAGCAGCGATCGTGACGGAGCGGCTATTGATGGATAATGATTCGAATGAGGGACTGAAAAAGTTGAGGATTCTAAGGAATTTCTTGAGGATCGTGGGTGAGAGGTGGTTGGGCTGCGGTGAGTTGAGCAGGACATTCGTGAAGGTGGATTGAGCTGACTGAATATGTGTAGATCGTTACCTCAGGCTTCTTAACGAGGATACGACGCCACGGATTCTGAAGGCTATAAAGCAAGGATGGAGATGTGTACTCGCACCGCAAAAGTCCTTGCGTCTTTATCCAAATGGGCAGTCAGGATTTGCTCAATGCACCGATTTGACTTGGCGCGCATTCAACCCTGGGGCGAGAGCCTGAATGCAGAACGTATCCTGGTTTTGAATGTCCAATTGTGACATTATCTGATAAGCGTCTCAGAGCAGTTGTCCAGTCTCCAAGTATCAGCCGCATCTCTTCGACTTTAAAATTCCCCTCAAAGAGAGAAACCTAATACGAGCCATTCTTGCTACTTCTTATCTTCTTACCAACTATAACTATGCTTTGCTTTATTGTATCCAACGTACAGCATCAAGCCTATCCAGTCGATGCTTCATCGCCCCACATTGAAAGAGTAAGATCCTCGTCAGATGTGAATTGCATGCCAGGCAGAATGTAGACGCCATCAACTTTTCCCGGCTCTTCCCTCGGGCGAACAGAACCACCTTCCACAAAGCTCAGCTTCCGGGCCAAGTTGCGGCTCTCTTGATTCGTCGATCCCGGCCAAGTCATAATCTCCTGCAGCCCAAAGCCCTCGTGAAGGTAGCGGAGGAATTCCTTCGCGTCCTCGGCCGCATAGCCTTTGCCCACATAAGCTTCTAAAATTCACCATCAAATGTCTGACGTCACGGAGGCACTTCGCTGCGCAGCTGAGACTCCGCCAATCATAGGACCATCTTTAGAACCGATTCGTAGGATACAATACTATCCCGTCCCCGGTTCAATCTAATGAACTAGGGGTTTGCAAGATCGCACCGTTTGATTGGCTTGAAGACAGTATATCAGGAGACTTTCGCGGGGTTTACAGGGCTCTATCCAACCACGAGCTCTACATCCACGCGATCACGATATTCTCACGGTATTCCAACTCAGATCTACCACCGTAGTCCATTGGATTGAACCATGGGGGAATAGTAGAAGTAGAAATCGGATGCCATTTCTTGGCAAGAGACACTAGTAAGACGCGTTGCGCTGCTGAGGGCATCGAATTCTGCAGGTGTCCGGATTCCGAAATCTTCCATACGTGCATGAGCTGTCGGGCTGTTCATGGACCCAAGGAGGCATTCGTAGTGCTCGGGTATACTATGGCCAAGAGCTCGAGAACAAGACGCTTCGTATGAGGATATTTGGGGACCATAGAAAGACATATTGGGCGGGCAGGCAGGCGCAACAAAACTGGTGGGCGGCGGTGGAATGACAGCGGTGTATATAATAGTCGGTTTGTCCTCTCACGTAAGCTTATATTCGGGGAAAGCAAGTGTCCGCGTCGGGTCGACGGAGTTTGCTTATATCTTGATCGACACCAAACGAAATACCGCGGAAACTTGAGGCTTGGACCTCTGTTTCTGAGGTGTTTCATTTTGCGCTAGTCACATCTATACATCGTGTTTTATAATTCTGCCTTCGCATCGCCTTATCTGTTCTTTGTCTCGATCTTACATATCACTCCCAATTGTCTGTACCCCGTCATCTCAATCCCATTAACCACATCTCTCTATATTGTGATTGAGGCCGTGTAGTAGAGTCTATAATAGAATTGTATGATATATTGTTGAGATCCCATGCCTTGATACTGCAGAAGCATAGAGGGGCCTGCGGTTCTACTAGCGCAGAGCTGGGAATCTGATATCGGAATCTGACTTGCACAGTCTGGCAAAACAGGAGTTACGAAGTCGCAATGTCGACAAAAGCTTTTTCCATTTCTGTCTTTGGACCTAAGAAGTTTGCTGCTCTAATCTGAGCTGAGCCCTGAGCCCTAAGCACGCCGCTGAATCAGCCTGAGTATGCTTAGGGGATTCTCTTCTAGTCCCAAGCTCTCCGTCAAGCTGTTCCATGGTCGTCGTCAATATATATATATATATATATATATACATATATATATTTGTCAATATTTACGAAAAACTCTATGGTAGTCGTAAATATTTATCACTACCATAGATTGATGACTACTATTATGGTAGTTCAACTCTAATCCTTCAATCTTCGTTCCACAAGAGTAAGCGTCCTGATTCCTCTCTAGCATCTTTATCCTCAATTATGTCACGGCACGTAGTCTTTACGGAAAGAAGAAAACTCAGCAACGTTCAGTGTGTCTCTTTTTTCATATCCATTTGGGTATTACTTCATTGAGGTGCTTGATTGTGCTCCTGGTTATGGATCAAACAACTAATTTGTTCAAATACAAGTCGTTGGACGTGACTCCGCAGGAAGTAAGGCTGATTCATCTCCATTCTGGTTCAATCAAAGAGCCTCTTTATTGCAGCCTCGACAACGGCCGAGGTAATAATTCCACCGGGCGTTGTTTACGGGCGAGTGTAGAAGGAGTGCAAGGAATATTGAATTAAAATTATGCGTAAATGATCACGGATGTGAAGCTTGATGAGGTCTAAACAGGAGCCAACATGATATTTCTAGCGCTGACTCTAAGTGTAGATTAGCACGGGCTAAACTTCGATGAGAGCGATATGAGATTCGATTTTTTGGTGTATGGCATACCCCTGTATCTTGATCAGCGAACTTTGTCTTTCAAAGTCGTTCTCGTTGTCTTAGCAACTAGAATTCCTATCCACTGACATTCGATTATCTAAATTTTTCCACCTGGATATTTGGACATGGTGAGCAAGTGAAGGAGGTAAACTTCCTTTCCCGACACAATTTTAAGTTCAGCTACAGTAACTAGCTGCAGAATATGGCAAATATGTACGTGTCTTTTTGCCTCCAGATCCGTAGGAAGTGCGAAGGGGTCGACACGAAAGCTGTCGAATTTGCTCTGTAGATAGGTATTGGTACGGGTCTTTTGGAAATAACCAGCTTGCTCCTGAGGGCCAAAGCTCAACCTCTCGGCTTTAACTTCTCCTGCAGGACTTAGGTGGCACCATGGAATTGATCCTCCATATGTAATCCCAAAAATAAGAACGCAATCGATGATGCGAATAGTTGAAAAATCTACATGAATATCCTCCAGTCTGATGAGAAGCGCACCCAATTTCCTGGCTTCTAGATTCCTATTCCCTTGTCTGAGATCAACCTGGGGCTGCAGGACTCTAGTTGTTGGATCCCAGAGGTTTCGTGGATATGCTTCAGCAACAACCATGTCGGACTCAGAAAAAGGTTCAGGAATTACCAACCAGAATCCGGGGGGTAACGCAAACTGAGTATCTTGTTTGATGAAGATAGTCTGGACAGTCCAGTCTAAGAATAAAGCCCCTACGTTCCAGGAACATTAGAATGAAATCGAACAAACGTGCTGACAAAAACAGGCTTACTTGAACGAATCTCCACCAACTGACGCTGTGGCTTCCTTGGGTCGAAACCCTCTAACTCAATCCGACCCGCCGAGTCATAAGAACTAAAAATGAAGAGTTGAGACATATCAACACGTATGTACTGCTCACTACTAGGAGAAAGTCGTCTTAGGTGGATCGCTGGTAGCCGTCCGGGAACTTGCCCAATAGGACAATTTAACATCGCTAAATATACCAAACCAGATTGGTAACCCATATCCTGACACATCAAGAATTCAACCTGAACTCCTTTGTTAGTAGATGCTAAAGTGGCACGTCCTGGAGTTTCGGAATAGAATTGTGAAATGGCATCAGAGTCCTGGAAGACTTCCGGGTTTGGCGCCAAAAGACCCTGAGGCTTGTAATCTTCTACACCCTCATCTTGATAAAATTCCACTGTTGGATGCTTCCAAGCAAAGAGTGACTGGTCGTTCGAAACCTTCAATATTTCTTCTTGCAGACGAATAAAGGCATTGGCACCCTCTCCATACAACAATGGCATGTTGATGTTGAATATTCCAAGTAAACAGTACGCCTTGTCCTCGATACGGGTAGTCCGACGATTGGCAGCCCATGACATCCGGCGAGCAATACTTAGTCGTTGCAAGTCCCCTCCATTTAAGGCAAAAAGATCGATATTAGTGATTCCGGAAATGGTGTCCATATGATCTTCTTTCATCCCAATAGAGCTCCAGTTCTTATCGAAGAATTGGAGCTTGGACGGAGCCAGCAGCTCTTGCAATGTCCATCCTCGAGAAAACCACCGGGAGTAGAGACTTGATGAACCGTATGGGATGCCATCTTCCTTGTAGAAATCTTCCTTGTAGAAATCTTCCTTGTAGAAAGGATGCCGAGACTGAATTGAAACTGGGATCTCAGGATGTATAAGAACATCTGATAGATATACGTAGCAAATCGCAGAGTTTTTGTACCATTGATACATCGAATTTATGGCCTCGGATAATTCGGCAGAGCTTGTTTTATCGATACAGCAAGTGTCGATCCAAATATATGCATAGCCATCGGCACGAGCTTGTCTGCAACTGTCTCGAAGTTTGCCAAATCCTGCTTTCTTATCTGCAATGGTTCTATCTCCAGTAATATCCTGAAAGGAGATTTCTTCAGTACCCCCTAATGAGTTGAGGAAGTCAGCCCGTTCTGGTTCCTGTATGACCCAGGATTGTTTGCGGTGATCGACATTTCAGTTTGGATTACAAGTTCTTGCTGAATATTTCGCCGAAAGAAGGGGAAATATGAACCTTGGCTTGGTGGACTCACATGTGTGGGAGAGTATGGCGTATTTGGGAATTCCTTGGTTTTGTAACCTCTGATCGATGACTTGCTGTTTGTAAAAATATGAGCCCCCATTGCCCGCGAAGAATTCCTCCAATCGTAAGGTTGTAGTTCGCAAGAGTCGCATAGTGACAGCTATTAGAGAGACGATAGGAATAACGATGAGCTTGAAGTGGAAGTGTCTCTAGAGTTACAGGTCGAATGTCGCCACAATCAATGGACCAAGTCTTCCCACAGCTGACTCCGTTACGTTGTAATCGTGAATAGCTGGGTTAACCCGTCCGGGTATAGAATCAGTCGAGATCCCCAAGAGCCAGCGAACATAGGCGTGGATTATATGTTGCAGAGGGTGATGAGAGATCGGTTCAAGGTGTGTTGTTGCCTTATCAGCCCCAAGCCACTTGGAAATGTTGAGTTGCAGTTAGGAGCCTTAGTGCCTCAGGCCGCAACTCTTTCATACACGTCTCACATACAAAGTACTTATCTGGCTTTGAGGGCCCCGTAGATTAGTTCTGTACAGTCGAAAATATACGCTGATTTTCCCCATCAAGGGCGTACAGTACGTGGCAATCCTGATTGCTACAGTGGCCTATTGGTTTAGTCCGTGCATTCTGGTGATTCACCGATTCAACAAATTATGTTTAGTAATCAGGTCATGGACACTCTAATTGGGGCATACTGTCCCGATGTTGCTGTTAATTGAGTTTGAGGAGCAGAGGGTTTTTCATATCAAACTATATAACTTCTTCCTCCTTCCTCCATCAAAAGTCGATATCTGGCCCCCCTTGTCACTCCTGCGACCAAGTCATGTGACTTGGCTGCCGCCCAAAACTCCAAAAGTTACCAACCACTATCATTGAACCGCAAGAAAAAGATATGGTATCAATAGTAACAAAACAGTGTCATGACCTGGCCCAAACCATCCGAATTGAGGACTCAAGGCGAAAAGCTAGGCAGGAAAAGAAGCACAGAGATTGCGTCACTATTAGAATAGCCTGAAAGTATCTTCAATAGTGTTTGGAAACTCATTCCAGCGCGAGAAATTGAGGGAAAAGAGCGGGAGTATATAAGGAACGATTGAGCTGGTTGCGGGTTTCCAGGTGATTTTGCTGAGGTGTTGGTAACTGAGTAGAGCGAGATCCCAGAGGCGTTTCTGTACTCTTATGAGCGGCAGCAAAGTGGCTGGGTATACAGCTCTTGTAGGGAGGGTATAGGGAGCTGGCACGATAATTACGATAATATTGCTACGCATTATATGATTTGTACGGCAGGATTACAGGCTTCGTTCAAGAGAATAAGTGTCGAGGAGCTAGGAATAGATAGAGCGAGGAAGGGCGGAGATATAGAGAAAGGCGGCCTCTCCTTAGTGGCCAAGGGGATCAAAGCTGCAAGTGGCTCTAGGCACATTTAAACGAGATGATGATCACAACTTGAGCTAGTTCTTATACCTTGCAGCGTACTTGATTTCTTAGGACTAGTTTAGGCTCCGCTCAGGTTTGCTCAGGCTCTGCTCAGGTTTACTCACCCTTTGCTCAAGTGTGCTCAGGCTCTGCTCAGGTGTGCTCAGGCTCTACACAGGTGTGCTCAGGCTCTGCTCAGGTTTGCTCACCCTCGGCTTAGGTAAAAGCGGCCGCTGCTCACGTCCAGAGACTAAAACCGAACCAGCGAAGGTGGGATTAGAGTCTGACTTTTGTGGTATTCGTAAATAATCAAAATTCTCTATGGTACTGATCAATCAATATACTCAATCAATATACTCAACGTTGCCTTGATCTCCCTATTGCTCTATATGCTCCCTCACGTGCTCTTCCTCCCTTACTCTCTTGCACTAGATCCCCCTTCTTGCCGCAGCTCTAGCAAGTATTTTAGCTAAAGAATCAGTGAAAAGTGGAGTGATTTAAAAAAGCAGGCTCGCAATATTTAAATATCAGTGTGTTATATGCCTAGAGAGCTTCAATAAGCGACTTAGATCGCTCCTTGAATCGTGGTATAGAAGTAAAGAATTAGTGAAGAGTAAAGTGTTTACCCAAGATATTTAAGTAAATATTAGTGCGTTGTGTGATTAGAGAGCTAGATCGGTCCCTAAATCGCTGACCAAGACTCTATTCGCTAACCGATCTCCTTGGTGATTACCATAGGAGTTAATGAGTACCATAATGGTAGTCATCAATCTATGGAAGTCATAAATAATTACGACTACCATAGGGCCAATCATAAATATTGACGAATAAGGAAAATTGACGACGACCATAGAACAGAGCGGTGACGGCCGTCACAGTAGTACGGCAGTTGTCACATGTGGCTGACTATGCGACAGCGTGGCGGTTTCGCCCGTTTCGCCTAAGGTTGGGCTAGGGTACAAGAGCTCGGCCATTCCATTCCTTTGGCCTTTTTCCTTTCTTCCTTAGTTTAGTATTTTAAAGACAATCGAGACTTAGATCTTTGCGCTTCAGACCATTGCTTTGCTCCTACCGTCACACACAGAAAGTTAATTTGCTATATAGCGGTCCAGGGTCCGCTTGGCTTGAAAAGTCACTCGACTTCATTGCTGCCGTTTGTATATAAGATCTCTTTTCAAACCTAGCTAGATTCTTTCTTCAGTTCTGGCTTTTGAATATACGGCTTCAATATTTGGCTTACATTATTGCAAGCCCATGCATGACATGCTGATCAAAAAATACATACTTTTCACGTGACGATACCTTGTCTACCTCTTGGATAAATTATTAGCAAACAATGTTTATAAAAGTAATAAAGATTGCATGAATATAAAAGCCGATATAATACTATTGTGCATCTGAGTGATCGATTTATAGCATCACGTGATGATGAGTGTTTTAAGTCAGATAGGTAGGTAAGTTTAAAAATATGTTGTAAGACTATTAAACATACAATACTTCCATTCAGAATCACATACATCCTCAAGCAAACCAAGTTGTAATATTCGCAATGTTCGATGAGGCTTGGCACCCAACGGACTTCCAATGCAGAAAAAAACTGCCCAACCGGAACCGATTTGTACTAGCAATTTTGCGCTTTTGGGATGAGAAAACTAAAATAATTTGTATTACTATTATTAGAATGCACTAAACTAATTGGTGGTTGATTTATAATATTCATTTGAATCGTACGGGTGGGGTGAGCATTTTGGTGATTGCGGAATCTTATGGGGAGTATTATACAATCCTACAGAATCCACGATCACAGGCTACGCCTCCAATTTTATCTTCCCTTCAGCATCATAAAAGATCTCCCTAACCTTAACACACCTCAAATGATTCTCGCCACCACTCAACGTAGCATCATGATAAAACAAATACCACTTACCCTCAAACTCCACAATGGAATGATGCGTCGTCCACCCCACAACCGGTTCCAAAATCCTACCTCCATACACAAACGGCCCCAATGGACTCGTACCCCTTGCATAGCACAAGTAATGCGTATCCCCAGTACTATAACTAAAATAATATTCCCCCTGATACTTGTGCATCCAAGCAGCCTCAAAAAAGCGTCTGTTGTGGTCATGTGATGGGATGGGTTCCTTGGTTGAGGGATCTAGGATCTGGATCTCGTGGATGGGGGACGCGAAGGAGTGCATATCGGAGGAAAGTTTGGCCACGCGAGGACCGATTGCAGGTCCGGATTTGGCTTCCATGTTGGTGTATGCTTCTTTGTCAAATGTGCCTTTCGTCCAGCACTGGAGTTGTCCGCCCCAGATTCCGCCGAAATATAAATACGCCTCCCCATCCTCATCCACGAAACTCGCCGGATCGATGGAATAGCTCCCCTTTATTGGCTCTGGATCAGGCTTGAACGGGCCCTCCGGGACATCAGAGACCGCAACACCGATTCTAAAAATACCATCGTGGTCTCTGGCTGGGAAATAGAGGTAGTATTTCCCATTCTTGAACGCGGCGTCAGGGGCCCAGAGCTGTTTTGAGACCCAGGGAATCTGCTCGGCTGAGAGAGCTACGCCGTGGTCTGTGACGGGCCCGCCGATTGATGGCATAGAGAGTACATGGTAGTCGGTCATGGCGTATTGGTCGCCATTGTCGTTATCTTCGATGTCGGCCTTGACGTCGTGAGAGGGGTAGACGAAAACCTTTCCATTGAAAACATGGGCTGAAGGGTCGGCTGTGAAGATGTGTGTTACAAGGGGTTGATCAGTGGCCATGATGGGTAAATTGAGCCGCTCTGCTGCTTCTGAATAATTTCCGAATCGTTCTCGGGCTGAAGTGAGGTGGAGGAGTAATTACAGCAAGATGTTTAGAGATGATGAGGTGAACTGACGTTGAGAATTTCGAATTTAGATACCAACGCGTTCCACTGTCGCGATCATGGCGTGTTCATCCATTTACCCATACGGCAGGAACGCTCTCTTTTGCCTGCTTGGAGTTGGGAGACATGCCACTTGGCGAGGAGGGGTTTCGGGATGGTGGAGCCGGCCGCCGGGTAATTGCTTTAGGCGAGCCGGGTAAAGAGAAGTCACGGGTTATACAGTGTGCAATGATCCACTTGCCTCACCACCAGAAGTTATTGCTTAATCGACGGTTGAAGCATGGTTTCAGGAATAGAACGAATATTCATTTAGAGCCAGAGGCATTGTGGCAATACTAAAGAAACTACCACGTGACTATGTAACGGTCGGTGAGAAACGGCGTCTGGAGTAATCCTTCGCAGAAATTCCATCTTTATTCATATTCGTAGAGTAGATACCGCAATAATTAGGACCTGAGATTTCAATTGCTCTACGCCATCGAGTGGATGAAAACGAAATCTTTGGACAGCTAGCCGCAGTCCAAGATGTCCTTGAGTTCATTTGCTAAATAGGGCTGATTGATTCAAGGTCGTGTAGATCTAGTGAGCTCTGTCGAGACTTTACCATTAAAACCAGAAAGGATGAATGATATCTTATGTCCCAATTACTACGGTGCCTGCAATGCATGTTGGAGGTCCAGCCAATCTTACGGAACCGCCGATCAAAGAGAGGCACAGACCACTGTGCATGAGAGGCTGCTCAGCGAACAGCGCCAAAGTCTCAACTTCAGCGTGACACAAACCACCATTACCCGCGATGATTTTCATCCCACAGCAATCTTTATTCACAACATCAACCGCCGCATACCAAAGAGTACTCGTCGGAATCGCACATACCCTCGGCAACCACGCGACAACGACGTGACATAGAAGTCACAAGACTAATAAACCTTTATTAAAAAAAAATGCCATCTATGCAGCTCGACTCAAAACGTTGAACCAATATAGTCCTGTCATCACAGATGGAGTGTGTATTGTCTCAGGGCCGTTTTCATCAAGTCACTTTCCATTGCGCAGTATATTCTATCAAAGGTTGCAAAAATCCAACTAACCCTTCTTAGATTGGGAACGAGGTCAGCTACGACCTTAAATGGTTGTGGAGCCAGAAACTAGAAAAATACACGGCCGAGAGAATTTGGGTCTACTGCCCACAATAGGGATGTGGAGATTACATTGAGAAATATCTACCCGCAATCTTTACTCCTTACTCTGCAAAGAGAAAAACATATCCTCGATGCCACTGGTATATGCGCACAACTTGTAATCTCAATTGGTATCTGAACTATGGGGACTGTACTAAATAGAACTACCGGAAAAGAGCGAGCTCAAAATGCAGCACATTGCAGGGAGATGGCTTCGGGAAGGGATGCTGCGCAGGTTGCTTTGATGATGAGTAAAAACGGAACAGCTATTAAGATCCAACCATCTCAAATGTGGGCCATTGTTAGGATCGAGGACAGCTCGGATATATGACATTATTAGTTCACGAAGTTGTTGAAAGAGAAAGTATATTCACTAATCCAACAATAAAATTTCTCTCGTACAACAGAAAGTATAAATAGCTCAACCAAGCGCAAGGCAAAATTCTCTTTCCGACAACTAACCACGCAAACAGAAGAAGAATGCTGGAACGTAAAGCCGTACCATTTTTCATGCAAGGCAGCAGCTCTGGAGTGAAGTTTCTCCTGTGTATTTCTCGAAACAGCTGGTTTGGGTATAATTCTTGCTCATGAAATGTTGTATGAATCAATGCGGATTTGTGCCTTGACAAAATTACCTATTTCGAACCAAAGGGACAGTCCAGGCCGCACCAGAAGGCTCAGTTCACTTGAACGATCCAGTTCTTGTAGTTGCCGGATTGCATCCCGTTGAGTATCCATTGTATAACCCACAAAGTAGATAGGCACCAGACGACAGCGATAGCCCCACACCCCTATCACCAACGTCGAGACAAACATCGTTGTCGAGCCATTCCTCCTCATCGCTCTCCCTTACTGCCACCTTGCAAAAACTATTCTCAGCCTGCGGCAATCCGCATCATTGAAACTTTCACAAGGGGCTCTCAAACCGCAACAACGACTGCTTAGCACGGTTGAACAAGCAAAAATCCCAGTCCCGTGCCCTTCCAACCCGGTGATTATTATTTGCTGCAGGTACACACTAAAACGACTACTTGGTCTGGATACTGGCTTCCTTGAAAGATGAACTCATGCATCACGAATTCGAAAGGCTCAAGGGCTTTCAACGATTGTGTCCAAGGACTTTGACATGAAAGAGGGTTTTGTGTATACATCTTATGGATATAGTAAATTAAAATACATTTCAAGCGTCTAATGTTAGGTACTCGAGACGGCAGAGCCATTCGGACTACTGCCGTTGAGCGCCTTCTTGCTTTTCTTCTTTCGCAGGCTCTTCTTTCCTGTACCTGGAAGGTCCAATTTTCCGTTTGTTCTGAGATATTCAGCTAGATTCGCATCCATTCCTCCATCCTCCTCGATTTTGATCTTCGTTGCGGGCTCCTTTGCTTTCCCATTGCTCATATGCTTCTTCGGTATGGCCTTAGACTCGGTGGTTGTCGGGATGAAGCGATCAACTACAGTCAAGACACCATATACAATCCCCACTCCAAGAGTAATGAGATCCAAAACATGCACCACCCACCAAAGATGCTGTTTCCCCATCCTGCAATTCGCAAACTCAAATCTCCAATCCCAACTCTCCTCATCAAACCACAAACTCAACAGTCCCGCATTCCCAGAGAAATCACCCATCATACTCCGAACAGTAATTTCCCTCAATCCAGGAATACCTGCTTCATCAAGTAACCCGCTAGCTTGTGCATCGCTCCAGCGTCGAGCTTCCCATTGTCGTTCCTCAAGCTCGGAGGATTGGTTGATGTAATGATAGATATCACAGCCTTCATGATCGTGTCCCGTCAATATAAGTCCATTACGGCCGAATCCGTGGCCTGGGGCTTCAGAGTATCCACTCATGCCAAAGATGCCTTCAAGGAAGCCTTTCGAGGCGTCCGCCGAGAGGTGATTTTGCTCTTTGACTCCGTTCTCGAAATCGCCCGAGAAGAAATCGAAGAATGGGCCGTCGACACAGATCCCTTCTTTCTTGTGCATGGGTATGTGTGTAAGGACGAGAGTGAAGTGTGCTTCGCGACT
This sequence comes from Gamarada debralockiae, assembly GCA_002803225.1. Taxonomy (NCBI): domain Eukaryota; kingdom Fungi; phylum Ascomycota; class Leotiomycetes; order Helotiales; family Hyphodiscaceae; genus Gamarada; species Gamarada debralockiae. Next base: position 13,785 of record NXFV01001373.1, on the reverse strand, counting down.
GACGTCTTGGGATGTGGTGATGATATCGTTGAGGAATTGGTAGGTTTCGTCTTGGAGTTCTTTGGAGGAGGCGGGAGTGTCGAGATTCATGTCGTTCAGGACCACTATGCGCAGTTCTGGCACAGCCTTGTCTTCTTTATCCACTTCAGTTGTTGAATTCTTGGGTTTCGTTGGTAGTTGGAATCGAAGTTCGTAATTCGCCTTTCCGAACACTCGGACGAAACGTGTCATTCGTTCTGGAGACAGGTCGCCTGCGTACCCAATGTCGTGATTCCCAGCAACGTTTATGATTCTCCTCGTCCAAGCATCTGCATCATCACCCACTATCCTCGTGTGTTGGAAGTCCTCTGCGGGTGCAGAAGCAATCTCATCCGAAACTCGCTCTCCTCCTCTGAATACCCTCTTCCAAAATCTCCATCCTCGACTTTCAAACTCGTCGTCATCAATCCATTGGCTACCAACCAAATCCCCTAATACAGTGACGTGTGTAGGTTTCGTCCACCAGTGTAGTGTCCGGTAAATGTGCCCAAGATAATAATCGTTGCCAACATGATCGATTCGCTTGCGCCAGACTTCGAGGGCTTTAGGTATGTCGTCGAGGTAGAAGTCGACCAAGGCATGTAGGCTATGCCTCAATCGTTGCAGAGGATTATGCTTCTTACCAAAGCTATCTTCCCAGAATTTAGAGAGATTTGGAAAAGTCAATGCCTCGGGATCAGGAATCGACGAGTCGCCCTCCAATTGAGGATCGCCGAGAGCCAACAGCCTGAACGGTGCTACCTGGGATGCATCGTGAGCATTGAAGAGGGTGTGCTGTCGAAGGGTGTTGACATATGCAGTGGTGGCATCGCTTTCAGGGGAAGGAAAGGCGCATTGGTGGAAGACTGGGTAGAGGTAGAGATAGGAGGAAAGAATTAAGGAAAGTGGCACCAGAACGAAGAGTGCATGGCGAAGCACAGAGACGGGGAACATGTAGAAGGGTGCATTTGCGCACGTTGTGTGCATGAAGAGGGGAAAGGAGACTTGTTTTTTGAAAAGTAAGAACGGCGGAATCGAGTTCAGGAGACGCGACGAAAAGGTCTCGGCTGTGTTGAGTGGTTCGTTGATGCCTGCGAAATCGGGCGTAAATCATCACCCTGGAATGGAAGGCAGCCAAAAGTCTCCACAAAAGTGAGCGATGATACCGTACTGAAGCATTTGACAGACCAGCGCTAGGCCTTCAACGGATCCTGGGGCCGGACATGCAGATCAAGCTTCACTCCAAGCATTTCAAAGCATCGTCAAGAGAAGCGAGGCGAGCACAGGCAACTACTTAAAAGGCAAGTTGATTGGATAAACCGACATCAGATGATAACGGAGACGATTCATTGGAGAAATGCCTCCTTTCACAGCCTTCTTCCAACCTTCCATCCACATTCTCTGCTTGTTCTAGCGTGATTCCTGCGCTTCGTACAAGGGTAGCTGAATCATGTGGGTGATAGACTCAGCCCCTCTGGATATCACTTTCCCGTCGACCTCCATCGTATCGATTGCTATTTAACCCGACACTGCTCCCCATTGATAAGACCTCAAGCCTCTCAGACAGATCATGGCTGTCTCTAATTTCTAGAACAACACGAAAGAAGTCTTTCCGCTAGATACACGGATTATCCGCCTCCGGGTAAATAGACCCCGCATCCTTCAATATGCCTTTCGGTCTCAGTAAGCTCAAGGGAGAGAAGGACGTTGGAACCGACTCCTACCCTTACCCCTCAGAGAAGAAGCAAGAGAACATAGATCCACCACCAGGACCTCCTCCTACCAAAGAAGCGCCGCCCTCATATGCTCCAACTGATCCCATTCCTCCAGAGCAAGTCGCAGAGTTGAACTCTGCTTTCGCAACCCTCAACCTCTCTGCGCAGAACCCCGATTTCCCAAAGGCAGATCAATGTCTCGCACACCTCAAACTCCTCAACGCTTTCCATGCGCTCAAAGAGGATGTTGGATACACGGATAATTTGTTTGGCTTGTCAGATGCAAGATGCGAGATGCTGGAGGGGCAAAGGAGGGATGAGGCATTGGCGAAGACAAGGGAGAAGAGATGGTCGCTCTACGTTGCACGAGCCGTAGAACGGTTTGAGGACTGGTGGGTTAAGGTTCTGTGCCCAAGGGAAGGAGGACAACGATTGATGGGCAAGGAGATGCTTGCTACGAACCACGCGTTCATGTCCTTTACGCAGACGGGACGACCGCAAAACTGGACTGTGGATATGTTGCCACCTCTGGGTAAGGAATCTCTTGATTCACTGTAGGTTATTTTCTGATAAGCTTAGATGTTCTCATGGTCTGGCATGCGTTCATGCTTAATCCTCGAAACTATCTAGAAGATTGCGTTCGTTTCGGATTGAAGGACCTCTGGGCTACCGGTATGCCATGGGATGCTGTCAATCAAGCAATCGATACTGGTTTCAACTACAACGTTCCTCAAGAAGGACAGGATGCCTTCGCCAAGACAGGACACAGTTGGCATAGCTATCAAGATCCCATGACCAAGACGCTCTACTGCCCAAGATGCACCCAGCAATTGGATATTCCATGGACAACTTGTGGCAAGAGCGAGAAGCCTACTGTTCAAGAGTAAGACCCTACCATGTGACCTGCCGACGCCCACTAATAAGCTGCAGAATTACTGAGATGGCAGGAACCGGCTATGGTGATCGAGATCTCTCCTACATGTGTTCTCGTTGCGGTGGCGAAATCAACCACGACCTCCTCCGCGTCGCCAAATTCAAGAAGGATACCGAGAATCTCATCATGAGAGACTGGCCACTGGGCGGCACCATCCTCTCACCAGTAACCGGTGCACCAGACGCAACCACAGAGAAAGAATGGCACCGCTACGCCAATGCCTTCCCCAACCGCCTCATCGGAATGGAACTCCGCGCTCAAGTCATCGAATTCATCGATAACAACCCCAATAAGAAACCATGTATGAACGATGTCAAAGAGTTGATTGAGAAGAACATCATCAAGAAATCCGTTATTCAGAAAGTCAACGGAGGATCTGCCTTCGGCGGAACATTGTTGCGTCAGGAACGGCTCGCAATCCGTAAGATGATGTCTCGATACTGGGAGAATACTTCCATTTTCGCCATGGAACTTGGTGGAGCTGTCATTCGACAAAGTGTCTTCGTCGAGAAGATGCACAACATTGATTGGCTTCATAGCCCTGCTGCGCGTGAGACGATGAATAGGTTGCTTACCAAATACGCTCGGTTCATGGCCCTCATCCAAGCATACCCTCTTCACACGGCAGTTCCAACCCTGGATGTGGATTTGGGATGGCACACGCATCAACTCTCACCAAAGCAGTACTTCGACTACTGCATCAAGAAATGCAAGAAATTCATCGACCACGACGATAAGATGGAAGAGGATGCCTTGTCCACTGGTTTCGAATGGACGTCCAAGACCTACGAGAAGCACTTTGGCGAAGTGTATTCTGAATGCACGTGCTGGTATTGTGAAGGTACATCCTCACTCCTCTCGCCTTTCCTAGTCCCATCTTCATTCAGATACTGACTTGAACAGCCATCCGAAGCAAGCACATATCCTCATCCTCCAAAATCTTCGGAACCTCAAAACACGAAAAAGCACTAAACAATTTCTACGATTCCGGGGCCGCCAAACTCTGTCCCCCGGACAACTCCGCCCACATATCATCCCACTGCGCCGTTAAAGTCGCCGAATCCGCCACGCGAGCCCAAATCTACAATCGTCTGCGCACCCGCCGTCGGATCGAACTCGACGAAGCATACGCCAAAGCATGTAAACGTGCTAAAGCAAAAGGAAGACCGGTCCCGCAGAGAGATATTTACTATGGCGGTATGGGAGCTTGGGGATATCCGTATTTGATGTATGGACCGTACATGAGTATGGGTATGTATGGTGGCGGCATGTATTATGCGGGTGATCCGTACTGTCTTCCTATGGGACAGGGCATGGCGGGGAATTGTGCTGCAGGGACTTGTTCTGGTGGTGTTGCGGCGGGGGGATGCGGTGGGCCCGGTGGATGTGGAACTGCGGGGGGCTGTGCGGGCGGGGGAGGATTTGGACAGGGGATTGGCGGGTGTGGAGCGGCAGGAGGCTGTGGCGGGGGTGGGGGTTGTGGAGGGGGAGGAGGATGTGGTGGTGGTGGTGGTTGATTTCCTTTGCTTCTGATGGAAAGCTTGATGATCTTTATGACTACGTGATGATGGAGTGAAGCGGGGTGGGGTGGGATATGACACCAGAGTTTCTTTGGACTGCACTGCTCACCTTCTTTGCTTTGCTCTCCTTCTTCTGGCTGATGGGCAACAAATAAACGATAATGAATACTCTTTCGATCATATGCACCTTCCAATACGTTCCTCTTGAGACCAGCGCCTGGAATCAATACCCCGCAACGACTACCTGGAGACAGAATACACAAGCTCCAACGTAATCCAGCCCCTGCACAATTCCTCCCGAAGCAGCCAGCAGTGTACTCCAACCTGTTGGAATCAGCACGTACGCCGACATTGCGATAATCGAAGTCAGCATGCCGAAAGCCGCGAGAAATCCAAACATAGAGCTTAGCTTGTTTGATCAAAGGAGTGTTTCAAAAGGTGAGCATCATGATGGCTAGATCGGCAATTTGCATAATACATGACGGGAGGAGCGAGAAGAAGTCAGCATCCTGAAAATGCCGGAGGTGGGAGCAGCTTTGAGGTAACTCAAAACAGCTAGAATGCCACTGATGACGCTGGAGATACTGATGATGAAAGTGGTGGTTGGTGATAAGGGAGTCTGCTGCGCTTTTGGATAGGCTTGAGCGGCTTTGCCAGCGGGCAGAAAGTGTTCTTCTTTCGGGATATTCCCATGCCTAAGAAGATCAGATAAAGTTTAAAAACGATCTGATTGATAGATTCTATGGACCCACCATGAATGTTCGATCTGTGACACGAGCGAGATCGTTAGCTGGTGGCCCACATGTTGCGTGTTAATGTCATGTCGACTAGCTGGTCTAGAAAGTCCACTCTCCTACGCATTCCTCGAAGCAAACTCTCGGAAAATTGGGGAGTGTTCTTTGCAACTTGGATTATTTCGTGGGGGAAGACGTGAGGCTACTCTTTCGACCTCAGAATACACTGGCTATAGGCGAAGCCTGTAACACAATAAGGCACAAGGAAGGGCTTATAACCACCGTCTTCCTTTATCGCCATCCTCCCTAAAACCCTTCTGTCCTCAAAGATTAGGAAGTCGATAGCTTTCTGCCACAAGTGTAGCTTGGTGTAAATTTGGCGATACCCGAGATTTAAGGGCAGGGGATCATCAGCCTCGATTTCTTGTCCAAATCTCTGGTAATCTGTTCCATTGATGGTGAGATTGATCCTCCAGTCATCGTAGACGCTTCCCATTGGCTTGAGATCTGTTAGGTCGAGTGAATGTTGAAACACTGCATAAAACAAACCATCAATCTAGTAATGTTGATCGTAGCCTTGTCATGGCAGGAGTCTCGTTTCGGGAGTTGAGGTCATAGGGGTCTTGTTCTCCGTTATTTCGAGGACCTGTTTGTACAATTAATATTTTTTGTACTCACCCCTATTCCCCACCCAGTGCCCCCTGATTCACCAGCTAAAGTGCTTAGATGAATTCGTCAAATTAATTTAGGTATAATAGTGCAAAATAGAAATAAACGTAAACAATGACCATCGGAGAGGCCACGAAGGTCAGCCTTGCGATCTTTACCAAAGGACTCAAACTTACTTGATCATACGAGTAGACCAATAAAAGTCCTCGTTCCTTAACGACGATCACCGAGGCAAGCACTCAGCCTTGCGGCCCAGCCCCATGTTGCGTCACTTACGAAACCATCCAATTGGGACGAATTTAACGTCCTTGATCGCAAATATATGTCACAAGTCAATGTCGTTCAAAGGAATTTCTAGACAGAGAAAATCCACATTTCTCTGCTCTCTACCCTTTACAGTTCGACGAATACTCTCACGACTCTCGGTCTCACGGCAACGGACAATTGCCAAAGCAACCTTGACTACTTTTCAAATCTCGCTCTAAACTCCCTTCGACCTAATAGAGTCGCTTCATCTTCAATCTTCAAACACGTTTGGTTTCGGGTGGGTGCACACTATTTCAAGCTCAAGCTTTGCGCGAATCGCTGATTTGCTTGAATTGAAGAAGACGTCGGCATCAAAAGAAGCGAGGCCATTGATTCCCTTGTTTCCGCTTCTGGAATCCTGAGAATGTCAGGAATGGTTACAGCCCCGGTATTTTTGTCGGCCCTTGAATTGTTGGAAGGACGCAGGGAGGGAATGAAGAACTTGACAAGAAGAGCGATTGAAATGGAGGAGGTTTATTACAGTTTGGAGTGCTGGAGTTTGAGGGGACTACTAGCATTTGAATTTCATATATTTAAGAGCTGCATATTTAGGTTCAGAATACAAATTAGAGGCAAATTGATTGCGTTTTCAGCTTGAACACACTCTTCTTTCTCCAGCGACTACCTGGTTTGATTTAAAATAAATGTCAACAACCAAGTTTTTCGCATTGCATTGGGCAATGTCCTTACTCAGGGGAACCCAACTGCCCCACCTCGTTAAGAGGGCAAGCCTCACCTCACCTACTCACGCCTTAAGCGAGCCCTCCAAAGAACTTCCCAGACCCAAAAACTCACAAAAAAGAAATCTATTCTTCTTAAAAAGGAATTTAACCAAACTCCCTATTGCCTGGCGAGTTCGGGCTTCTACCTTTTCCACCTCGGTTTAAACCAAGATTGGATATCTCCGGCGGACAGATGTTTGGAAGAGGAGAGGAAAGGGAGAATGGAGTGTAAAGAAGTCTATTGTTCAAAGATTAGAAGAAGGGGGGTTGAAAGATGGGGAAGTTCAAAGATAGAAGAAGCTTGAAGAGGTGGGAAGGCTGAGCGATCGCTACGCTAATGGCCGAATCTTTGGTAACCCAGTTGTCAGTTTGAGGGGTAGGGGAAAATTTTCGATCAAGCTTGAGAAGCTGTTTGATCTTGTTTTTGTGGCGAAAATTGCGTTAAGTGAATAATATATGGGTATGAACAAAATGTTTTAGTTATGGTCACGTGAGTCAGTGACGAAGGAGACGAGCTGCATAGTTGGGATGGGATGGCTGGGACAGGATGTCGAAACAAAGTGCCGGGGATGCTGAGGTGGCAAATAATTCCTGGTAATGACTAGAGTAACGTCTATCCCTGCGTGCCGAAAAAACCGGTGTGCCGAAAATAATTCAGAGTTTAGGGGTCTTAAATCTCCACCACTTAATATATAAAGCTGTAATCTGTTTGCTATTACTTCCCCCCCCCCCCTAAATAAACTCTATTCCCACCCCTTTACAAGGGTTGAAGCAAGGGGGTTCTACAGGGGCCTCTGACCAATCAACTACCTTGGATCTTTCTAGAATTAATCTCACGTACAGGCTCTCTGCCGGCAGAAAAACCCAGCTATCAACACCTAAGCTCTCAACACCAAAGCTCTCAACACCAAAGCTCTCAACACCCAAGCTCTTAATACCCAAGCTCTCAACACCTAAGCTCTTTAGACTTTTGCTTAAACACCATGGATATCAGCGCACTTATTGAGATACCAGACTCTCAAGAGCTTACCCCCCTACCTTCTGAAGTCTCTACACAGTCTTGGGACTCCCAAAATGGGCCTAGACCCTCTTGTGAGTCTTCTACTGAGACTGAGAACTCTCTAATTGCTCAATTTCCACCATAGACTCCCTAGGCCTCTCAGATTCCCTAGGCCTCTCAAATTCCCCAGGCCTCTCAGACTCCCCAGATCCCTCAAACTCCCTAGAAAGAGTACACCTCTCAGACTACTCGCAGCGACCGCATCAGAATCAAGACTACCCTCGACTTTAATATCCCTCTCGATGAAATAACTAAGAAGTATAGATACACACGCAACTAAATCCTTTGGGTAAAACGATACCATCGTCTTATACCTCAAAAGAAAGGCAATTGTAGGAGGAAACCTAAGATTACTACCCCTCAACGACAACGTCTCGAAGAATGGCTTCTCTAATCGCCTTCCCACCGGTATATCTCCTTTAGATATATACTAGAGCTTGCGCTAAGGCTTAGCTTAGAAGACTGTGGTTTTATATCAATTGGGACAGCTTTTAAGCTTTTAGGGTATGGTAGGAGGGTTGCTAAGAGAAAGGGGTTTTCTAACGACCCTGAAGTTATGCAAGAACGCCTGGATTTTGCTAGTTGGGGGATCACTTGGTCTAGGGAGCGTTTAAATAGGCAAATATTCTCTGATGAAGTATGGGCACATGGAGGGGCAAATACATAGTCATATATCACTGTCAAGGAAGATGGCAGTGATAGGTATAACCCTGAGTACGTTCAGCACAAGTACTCTAAGCAACCAGCTTAGATGTTCCATAGTACGATTGTGATGGGAGGGAAGGGTCCTGCAACGTTTTAGGAGAGGGAATAGGGGAGCATGGACTTATATAAGTACGATGCTATTATCCTCAATAATATTCAAGCTTTCCTGGCAGTTAATAAGGGGCATGGATTTGTTTGGATACAAGATAATGCTTCTTGCCATAGGTCTAAGGAAACCCAGGAAAACCTAAGACTTCGGCGTATCCCTTATGTCTAATAGCCACGCTATTCCCCGGATCTCAATCTTATTGAGCACGTCTGGAGCTGGATGAAGAGGTATATTCAGAGACGGTATTACGCTGCGTACTATGATGCTGCTAGGATCCCTCGTTGGAAGCTCAAGAGGATTATTTGGGAGGTGTGGGAGGCTGTTCCTGAAGATTACATTGAGTCTTTGTACAATTCTTGGTGGGATAGGTGCTATGCTGTGATTAAGGTAAAGGGAGGACCTACAAGGTACTAAACTATATTAGGAAGGCTGTCAGTAAAGCGGTGAACAATTCATGCCTTTGTACGCATACCACTCTAGAAGATTCTGTTTAATTGATTGGTCAGAGGCCCCTGTAGAACCCCCTTGCTTCAATCCTTGTAAAGGGGTGGGAATAGAGTTTATTTAGGGGGGGGGAGAGTATTCTTTAGCTATTTCTCTACAGGGGCTCGACTTGCAGTCAGAAAAATACTACAGCCTGGCTATGCTGTCGATCGTCCTGTTGAGAGCGTCAAAAGCTGCTATAGCTATTACCCCCTGCTCTATCATGACTATTAACCTGTCCCCGGAATTCGGGGCCGTGGCATAGAGCTTCTATTAAGTTCAAATATAGCTCCAAAGTTTGAAGACACAGAGCCCAAGGAAACCTGCCTGCCGGATTTATCCGGACGAGGTACACAAAATGCCAAGCATCTTAACAAGCGAGGAAGCATTTATCGCCATTGTATTCACAGCACACGCTAGTCGTATTTTTTACGAATTATATATGTCACGTGAAAGTGTGGCGTTCTTCTATAAATTTCTATGAGTAGCCACAGCTTGCTGCCAGGTGCCCAGGCCACCGAATCGGGCAATTATGGAGCTCTAACTGCGAGATGCGCCCTCAGCGATGCATAGAAAAACTATGCATAGCTCGCTCGGACAGCCGCCATAGTCTCTGCAGTGGCTAGCCCCGACTGGCTGGTCTGGCGCGTGTGTACGATGATGCACAAGGACGCCATGCCGCGAGGCTGTCGTCCAGCTGAGCTGTATGAGCACAACCTCGATCCACCCTTCACTCCCAACCCAATGAATACATGCATACCGACTCTACAACTATTCATCGATAGTCTTGTGTTCAGATCCTTTCTCAGATCCTGTCTGGATAATGCGTCTCCTGGAATGCAAGAACGATGGCGAGTTCAGCCTGACCAAGGACTTTGTTGGCGGCAAGATTCCCAAATATGCTATTCTTTCGCACACATGGGGGGCAGATACAGAGGAGGTTACCTTCAGAGACCTGACGGATGGCACGAGCAAGGACAAGACTGGCTACAGCAAGATCCGATTCTGCGGAGAACAAGCAGCAAGAGATGGCTTACAATACTTCTGGGTGGACAGTTGTTGCATTAATAAGTCGAGTGATTCTGAGCTCTCGGAATCTATCAACTCAATATTTCGCTGGTACCAACGCGCAGCAACGTGCTACGTGTATCTATCTGATGTCTCGACACGGAAAAGAAAAGAAAGAGACAAAGAACAGGAGAAAACTTGGGAATTGGCGTTTCGTCAAAGTCGGTGGTTCACGCGGGGCTGGACACTCCAGGAGCTTCTTGCTCCTGCGTCAGTCAAGTTCTTCTCTGCAGAAGGATCTCTACTCGGGGATAAGCAGTCCCTCAAACAGCAAATCCACGAAGTTACGGGAATACCAATTACAGCTCTCCTTGGACGCCCTCTGTCAGAATTCACTGTTGAAGAGCGAATGTCATGGGCAGAAATGCGATTAACGAAGCGTGGAGAGGATTTTGCATATTGTCTTCTCGGCCTTTTCGACATACATATTCCGATCATTTATGGTGAAGGTAGAGCGAATGCTGTTCGCCGGCTTCGACGTGAGATAGAAGAATTGACGAAATACATACAGTAAAGTTCGAAATCGGCTTCAGTTCCGAACACACAATGATTTTATTTTGGACCCACATTTTAATGGGAACTAACCACTTATAGCTAGCCTAATTCCAGACCCCTGCATTCGCTTATTTCCCCTGCTCTGAGGCGTTGCACGTGAAGTGAGACTTCTGCCTGAGGACTAGCCGATGTCGGCGGGTAAGCTGCTGACTTAATAAATTGAGAGCTCTAGCACGTGCCAACAACTCGCTGACTCCAGCTAATCTGGCTCTCGCTTATTTGGCCAATGGCACTGGTTCGAATGTATAACTCAGTTATACATTCGAACGTACTGTATCGTGAAAATAAGCACTTTTGCGAAGCCTATGTCGCTCATAGAAATTTGATGTGAAATAAAAAAAGGAAATTGAGATTTTAGTGATCAAAACACGGGATCACAAGACTTTCTTCAGTACCCTGAGCTGTTTCTTGTTGGCTGATGGAAAATACTTAATCCGTGCCGATGGATGGCCCAAGCCTTGCGCAAAGCAGAGAGCTGAAAAGCATCACTCAAAGGACCTGCTTTTATGAGTACCACTATCGCACTCAACTAATAAGGAAGTCTGAAATGCGCAGCTAACGACTTGCTAGTATTTGCACACCTGACGAACATTCTTCTCAGACGTCTACTACCGTCTCATAAGCGATAGCCTTGTCGACGCCGCGATGGCGCATCCTCCTCGAACACACGAAGATTACCAAATCGGAGTTATATGCGCCTTGGCAACTGAGACGGCTGCTATGGTAGCGATGCTGGATGAAACTCACCCGGAATTGAAGAAGGAAAATGGCGACGAAAACGAATATACACTAGGCAGAATTGGGGTTCATAATGTCGTTATTGCTTGTCTCCCAGCTGGCTTGATGGGAAATGGTCCTGCAGCTATTGTCGCAAAAGATATGCGACGCAGCTTCCCAATCAAATTTGGTCTTATGGTCGGTGTTGGAGGCGGAGTTTGGAGCAAAAAGAATGATATTCGTCTTGGAGATATCGTTGTCAGTCAGCCTACAGGCACTCATGGTGGTGTCGTACAATGGGACTTTGGAAAGACGGGAAAGGATGGAAAATTTCAGCGCACTGGCTCACTCGACAAGCCACCGCCGGTTCTTCTGCATGCTTTGCAGAAGTTGAAGACGTTTGATCTCACGGATGGTGTTGACGTTGAAGCGTTTCTTTCGTTGATGGTGGAGAACAAACCGCGCATGGGCCAGACTTATCGACATCAAGGGGCAGATCACGATCAGTTGTTTGATGCTACCTATGACCACGAAGGTGACGAGACGTGCGATGAATGCGATGCCAAAAGGATTGTGCAGAGAACGGCCCGCAACGACTCTACTCCCAGGATACACTATGGGAACATTGCATCGGGGAACGAGGTGATGAAACATGGCACTACACGAGATAAGATAGCTAAGGAAGAAGGCGTGATTTGTTTCGAGATGGAGGCAGCTGGATTAATGGATAATTTTCGATGTCTGGTGATCAGGGGCATTTGTGACTATGCGGATTCGCACAAGAACAAAATATGGCAACCATATGCTGCGGCCACGGCTGCGGCATTTGCTAGAGCGCTTCTCGGTTTCATTGATAAACAAGAAGTGATCAAGACGCCTAGTGAGTAGATGACTTCTGCTAAATATTAATCTGCAAGTGGCGTGTCTCATCTTTTCAAGATTGTGTTCTTATGATCTTTTGTGATGCGAGATATTCAGGAGTCGTCTGCCTTTGTGATGTGACTTCTGTGGATTATAACTAATTCTAGATTAGTTCCTCCAAAACTACTTAAGGTGCTACCCTTTGGTCGCAATAGGGATTTTGTTGGTCGTCAGTCTCAGCTAAATCGACTCACCACGATTTTACATACCGAGGACACTGCGGAAGACTGTCAACGCGTAGCTCTAGTAGGCCTTGGCGGAGTCGGGAAGACCCAGATTGCCTTAGAGTATGCTTTCCAGCTCCAGACGACTGCTCCGACATGTTCTGTGTTTTGGGTCCGGGCAAGCGATATAACGAGTTTCGAGAAAGCATATCGCGATATTGGACAGCAACTCGAGATTCCTGGACTTGACGATAAAGCAGACGTTAAGGGATTAGTCAAGGCCAAATTGTCCCAAGAAAGTACAGGGAAATGGCTTATGATTTTGGATAACGCGGATGACTTCAAAATATTCTATCACAACAGCAATGATAATGACAAGTCTAGTGTATTATCTGAGTACCTTCCATTTAGTAGTCTTGGTGCGATCTTATTTACAACTCGGGATCGCGAGGCTGCCACAAGATACGCTGGGGCAAATGTAATTGGCATAGATAAGATGGGCGATGCAGAGTCAAGGGAACTCCTTCAACGAAGTCTTCAAAACAAACAACTCATTGAAGATAACGGCAGTACAACAAAGCTGCTGGAGTTACTTGTTAATCTTCCACTTGCAATTATGCAAGCAGCCTCATACCTAAACGCAAAGAGTAGCACTATCACCGAGTATCTCCGAATCTATGAAGAGAGTAGTGATAATATCATTAAGTTGTTAAGCAAGGACTTCGAGGATATAAGGAGATATCCTGGTATAAAGAACCCAGTTGCTACTACGTGGCTTATCTCATTTGAGCAAATCCAAGTCCGAGATCCCTTAGCAGCAGACTATATGGCCTTTATTTCTTGTATCAAAGAGCAAGATATTCCCCGGGACCTCTTTCCTCCAGCTTCTGAATTCGACAAGACAGAGGCACTTGGTACTTTAAAAGCCTTTGGGTTTATTAAAGAACGCCTTAGTGGGGCATCATATGATATGCATCGATTAGTTCACATAGCGATGTACAATTGGCTGAAGCTCAAGGACGAATGGAGAAGTTGGACCGAAAAGACTATAAAACAGATCACGGATGTTTTCCCGTGGCCCCAGCATGAGAATAGAGCTGTGTGGCTGATGTACCTTCCTCACGCGCAGTGTGCTATTGCCAGTTTTAAAATGAGCTTTGGTGAAACAAAGGACCTGCCGTGGAACTTACTACACAACTTAGGATGGTGCTCTCAATTGCAAGGGAAGTATACAGAGGCTGAGGCGATTCACTGGCAGGCGCTCCAGCTCAAGGAGACAGTGTTCGGGAAGGACCACCCAAGCACGCTCATGAGCATGAACAACCTCACAGAATCGCTTCGCCAGCAGGGCAAGTACGTAGAGGCCGAGACGATGAACCGGCAGA